>CM064966.1:70759443-70852678 GCA_032847665.1 Solanum chilense | reverse complement strand
ACTAATACCGGACACCGGATGAGAATCAAAAGAAAAAAACACTAGGAAGAGCATTAATCACAAAACAAGCTGTGATGTGTTTTCTTTTCTTTTGTAATTCCTATAAAAAATGAGTCTTTCGTGTGGTGCTAGTCTGCAAACATAAATGGTGCTAATCTTTTGTGTGGAGTATAAGGGTAAGTGAATAAGCATTGATAGATTTTCATTTTTAAATTTTACATTGTGTGCAAAATTAACCATGATATATCCATTCAAGTTTAAGTGAACAGAATGATGAATGTTATGTATTTATTGGTATGCATAAGTTTTTCGATATGACATGACTTTCTTTGTTCCTTTTGTTGATTTTCCAATGCAAAAAACAGTTTTAGCAATGCCAACCAAATTTTTTTGTACTCTGCCTTTCTATTCTTGGACTTAATTTTTGCTGCTTTAGGTTTTTGAAGAGAAAGCCTACCTAGTGGGTGTTGCGTGCAAAGGTGATACAGAAGATTCATTTGGTATAGAGGAATCACTCAAGGAATTGGCTCAGCTGGCTGATACTGCCGGACTACTGGTTGTTGATTCTACATATCAGAAGTAAGTATTGGTACTATAGTCATTTCTGATATACCAGTGATGGTTTGTTTGACCTTAGCTTCATAAGTCCTGGTTAGTATAGTCCTATATAGATCAAAATGTAAATAGTTTAAGGTCCGCTAATCATAGAGGTCACTTTAACTGCATAGACATCTTTTTCTTACAGTTGTTTAACTTGGAGTTGTCACAAAAATATTATTACCTTGGTTACGGCGTGGGATCTGGGTTGTGTAATCATAGAATTTTTTTTCCACATTATCTCATTTATTTATTCTTGACACTTGCTGGGATGGTGATACTGTCAAGATGCAAGAGAATACATTATTTTCTTTTCCTGTTAAATTTCTATTGGCTCAGCTTACTCTTTTCTTTTCTTATAGGCTATCTTCTCCCAATCCGAGGACTTACATAGGATCTGGAAAGGTTTCAGAAATCAAAAGCGCAATTCGTGCATTTGATGTTGAGACTGTTATATTTGATGATGAACTTTCACCAGGGTATTTCTCAGCAATTTTTTTCCTATTACATTATTCTTGCAAGGACGTTGCTGTTATATTCTGTAATTTTCAGTTTTGTAATTTTCCTTTTTTCCTGCAATGCTTTTGGTCCTATGCAGTTTTTTATCCACTCTGGCTACTTGTAATTGGTTATTTTTTATTCTAATTGGTAGTGCTTCATCAATTTCTATACTTGAAAAAGGGTAAATTCAACTTGTGGCAGTCAATAGGCTGATTGTTTAATGATGCTCTTTTTAGACAATTGCGTAACTTGGAGAAGGCTTTTGGTGGAGATGTTAGAGTGTGTGATCGCACTGCTCTCATACTGGATATTTTCAACCAGCGTGCAGCAACCCGTGAAGCATCTTTACAGGCAAGTCCACTATTGTTATCAGTATTGCATCCTGAAAGTTTTTGCACTTTTACATAACCGGTTGAATTTCAGGTGTCATTGGCACAAATGGAATACCAATTACCACGGTTAACCCGTATGTGGACTCACCTTGAGCGTCAAGCGGGAGGGCAGGTCAAAGGTATGGGTGAAAAACAGATCGAAGTAGACAAGAGAATTTTACGTACTCAAGTAAGCAATTTTTACCGATTTAGCATAAATTATTTATGTGCGTATTGTAAGTAACTTTTGGTTCATCCAAATTGAACTAGAGCTAGATATTAACCCTCTATATTTGTTAATTTTCAATTCGCTACTGGCATTAGTCATATTCTAGTGGCCTTTCAGTGGCATGCTTTTGGCATCTTCCAAATTTCAACAGCAAAATGCTTTGTGCGAGCACCAGCTTGCATCAAATTTTAACAAGATGGTAGATAAAAAGTTCACTCATGCACTGCCGGAACTTTAATTGAAAACAGATCTTGTCCTTTCTTTGCAAACATGTGTGTTAATGTTGAACTGAGCTCTCTGTCTTGTTTTTCCATCTTGTTGCTTATCTGACCATGCAAAAAGTTAATGAGACCTCTATGAATAGTGAAATTCCTTGGCTTAGTTGCACCAGGTCTCATGGTGATGACCGTGCTTTTAAGATTAAACCAATAAGTCATGATTGCCTTTCCTCTGTCAGAGCTCCTGATTCGTATCGATTATTACCTGGAGAAGTGGATGAACCTGCTTTTTCCTTTTATTTATAACCCTCTTTGTCATAGTTCTAGTTCCATTTGTTTTTGGAGTTCTCTACTCTTTCTTTCATTTTAATAATGTGTAAATGTGAGGTACAGTTTTTTTGGGTCACTTTTGCACCTTTCTCTTGTGGGATCACACTTAGTATGTTGTTGTTTGCACCTTTCTTCTGTGGGATGGGATCACACAGGGTATGTTGTTTGCACCTTTCTCATGTGGGATGGGATCACATGGGATATGTTGTTTGCACCTTTCTCATGTGGGATGAGATCACTCTGGGTATGTTGTTTTCACATTTTTATGACTAACTTTAGATTTTACTATAACCTTTTGCAGATTGGTGTACTAAAAAAAGAGCTAGAATCTGTTCGGAAGCATCGAAAACAATACAGGAACCGTCGTGTCTCTGTACCTGTCCCTGTTGTATCTTTGGTATGGAATTTGTCTTTTGTAGAATGTTTGTACACCATGCTCGAGAGAATGGATAATTATTTATAAGTGCTTATTGTTTTAGGTTGGATACACAAATGCCGGAAAAAGTACACTTCTTAACCAGTTGACTGGGGCTGATGTTCTTGCCGAGGATCGATTATTCGCTACACTTGATCCTACTACAAGAAGGGTGCAGGTGGGATAATGACTGAGGATTAACCCTCATGTCAGCTCAACTCACTGCTTGGACATGTTTCCTATATTTGGTGCCCTTTTCAAGCACATAAATCCTCATTGGCTGGAAATTATGTGCATCTGGATCATATCTGCATTATAAGTATAATTAGTTATCTGTATGGTTGTAATGTATTGTGCTTGTTGTCGACTCTTCTGAGCCAGATGAAGAATGGGAAGGAGTTCCTGCTTACAGATACTGTTGGCTTCATCCAAAAATTACCGACAACTCTGGTAAATACTTTGCAACTTTGAACAGATAGCTCATCTTTTACATCTTCTTGCTAAAGACAAGTTTCAACATTCGCTCATTTAATAAGTTAAGATATTATGAAATTGGTCTTTTATATGGTTCTTCTTACAATAGGTTGCAGCCTTTAGGGCAACACTTGAAGAAATCGCTGAGTCTTCAATTTTAGTGCATGTTGTGGACATCAGGTAAAGTAAATCCATTTGATAGAGTGAGTTGTTAATACAATGTCAAAAATAAGCTCCTTATCTTCTTTTGCCATCTTGTTTAGTCACCCACTAGCAGAGCAACAGATAGAGGCTGTTGAGAAAGTTCTTTCAGAACTGGATACATCATCAATACCAAAGTTGATGTTGTGGAACAAGGTATGAGTGTTGCATGTCATTTAGTTTGAATACTGTTTTATTTGCAGTGAGCACTCTACTTCCTTAATCCTAAGCCATCTTCTTGTTGATTAGTTTGTTTTTCCTCCAACTGATCATGATATTTTTTGCTAGATTCTTGTGTTGAACCTGCAATCCTTTATTTTTATATCGTTCCGTGTTAATGTTGAATGTTGTTGGTTTATTGTCTGCTTGCTACTATTTAATGATGCTTACTGTACAAGAATTGTCAATTTACTTTTAAAGAAAATCCTTCGTGTAACATATGTGTTGTTTGTCCTTTCCTCACTGACCTCAGTGCACATTGAAAAGTATTGTTTTTCCTGCCTAAACTAGATGGTCTAGGTTTGAATGTGGCATAAATGAGCGTCTTCTATGGATAAACTTAAACTGGTATCATTTTCCCTATCTTTCCCATTTACCACCATAGATAACTTTGCTGATAAAGACGGTTGGTATGTGATCAACCTGACTTCTGAAGTGTGAAACTACTATGTAATCAGACAACTATCTTTTGACAGGTTGATAAAGCTGAAGATCCAGAGAAAATCAAGTTAGAAGCCAAGATGAGAAACGATGTGGTTTGCGTCTCTGCTTTAACTGGTGAAGGGTTGGATGAATTCTGCAATGAAATCCAGAATAGACTAAAGGTATATGACTTGTTTTATTTTCACCAAAAGAAAATAAGGCATATACATTGCTGTCTAGATAGAGGATAATGATTAATCAGTTGTTTTCGGAACGGTTTGATTTTGATGGATAGAGCTTTACTCGTTTGACAGGATGCAATGGTATGGGTGGAAGCCTTGATCCCTTTTGATAAAGGGGAACTCCTCAGTACGATACATCAAGTTGGAATGGTTGAGAGAACTGTAAGCCGCATATTTTTAGTAATTTAAAAGTTCCAGTCATTTTCAAATGTCTTCCCATTGCATTTACCGCCTCACTTGTCCCCCACCCCCTCCACCTACACACTCTTTGCACTTCTATAATCTTTAAGGGAAGTGAGAGTAACGAATCCCCACCTATCTTGTCACTTGTGCTGAAATTTTAAAGTGTCCTTGTTCATGAGATAGTTTGTTTTCTTTTTCACTATTATCACTATGAAACTAGCTTGTGATTGAGGCGTGGCTGTTGTACCACCATGAACTCACTCCATAGTTTTCTAGAAAAAGCTCTAGAATTCTGGTTTAGAATTGGAAGATTTGTGTGCCAACAACCTAGCCACAAACTACATGAGCAAGGCAAGCATACCGATAGTGAGACAGATCCATTTCTTCTTCCGTTTCGTGCATTGGTTTAAGCAATACGAAGATAATTTTGACAAAATGGTACTAACATTGCCTACTATCCCAGATTATAAAGACATAATTTTCATCCTTTATTTTCTTTTTGATTTTATAGGAATACTCTGAGAAAGGAACTCTGGTGAGAGCACATGTTCCCCTCCGATTTGCAAGGCTTCTAACTCCTATGAGGCAAATGTGTGTACCATAATTGCTTCAAGTCACCAAAATACATATACTTGAAGTGCAACAACACAAGCACATCATGATTACGGCGAACATAAATTGTAACTCAAGTAGATGATGAATGTGAAACTCCCAACACAAGAATCTCCAGATTGTGGCCTCTGACGAACATGCATAACAATAGTAAACAAGAATCACTAGAAGTCATCCATCTCCTCACATCAGCAATCCGTTGACTGAAGAAAAAGCCGGTATGCTTGTTCAAAGGAATTTGTGCTCGATTGGTTTACATTATTCGTACTTCTGTACTCACCAACTGCTGCTTCTGTACATAGAAATATCTCGTCACACGTAACTACTTTGTTACACTGTTCCTTCTCCCCATTGTACAAATTGACCTAATATTCCTAAACAGTTGATTGCGTGACATGCGCAGTTTGACCTGGCTTGTCTATGTAAGTTGTAGAGAATGTTCTGTTTTATCAGCAAGATGATTTTCTTTGTAGTAGTAGCTTTCTTCTATGTCTAAAAGTCATGTTAGTACATTTACTTTAGCTCATATTTCTTTTACCAAGTCTTGTTGTCCCAGATTTATAATGTACTTCGTTTACTCACTATTTTTCTTTGTATGATATGTAGTAGTGTGAGATGAGCTAAATGAAGCGATATAATTAGAAGTGATATAGTCGATTCTAGCATTAATGCATTTTGTCTGTGGTAAAATTATTGAATTTTATCGAACTCATACGTTTCTTTCTTTTTGGTTGGCATGGAGTGATATCAAATTCAACTCACATATGGTTTGAGTAGTAGTATTCGAAACGGTAAACAAGTCGTTACATTATGTGATAACCCAATTTATCACATAGACCTTAACAAGCCGTTAATGTAGTAGTGATTAAGAATCATTAGTAGCTAATTACTTTATTTAATGAAGAATCGTGCGATTTGAGTGGATTAGAAAGAACCTATAAATTTATCAAATTTGTTTACTTAATTTCTTAATTACAAACTCGAACTAATCCTCATTTTTACAAGACATTATTTGATTAATGAATTGGAATTGCAATTGTAACCTTTTGAAGAAATAGCCAAGACAAGACAAGAAAAGTTGTTCAAACTCTATAACGTGGTTGACGTATTATATTTATTACATATTTTGTTCATTGGAGCAGGTAGAACTACAACTCCAACTAAAAACACTTCAACAAAAATTTGGTGCAAAAATCATTTCGCGTCGTAAGCACGGTTTGGGAAAGGCTCGGATATGCTAAGAAGTGTGATGTAGAAAGTCTGACCTAACGTGTCTATTTTCACGTCTCGAAACTATTGACTATAGGTCACACAAAGACAACTTTACTGTTGCTCCAAGACTCACTTCAATCACCTAATAAAAGAGACATTAATTTGACTATCATGAAAAGTAATCTAACTTACTATTATTAGAGGATTTGGTAAAAGACTAGTTAGTTGATTTGGTCACGTTGTCTCTCTATAAATATTCCCATGCATTTGTAATTAAAATCATCATACAGCAATTTGATATTTCAATTTCTCAGTCACCAATTTATAATATGGCTTCTCTTGGTCTAGTAATGTTTATTTTATCTTGTGCATTTTTCCAAGCCTTTCCAATTTCTAGTTCCAATAATTATGGTGGTCTATTCCCAGAGTTGTACCAATTCTCATGTCCTCAAGCAAATGAAATTGTAATGTCTGTTTTAGAAGAGGCAATTGCTAAAGATCCAAGAATGGCTGCTTCTTTGCTTAGACTTCATTTCCATGATTGCTTCGTTCAGGTATAAACTTTTATACACATTTTCCTATACTATACATTATATTTTGGGGTCATTCATATCATGTCTTTGGTAATTCGTTTCATATTTATCTCCCTAATACGTCCCGTCCACTACTAAAGATTTATTAAAGTCAAGGACAAATACGAGACGATTAGGGTATGAATGACTCCAAAATATAATGAATTGATAAATATTGAAATGTTTAAGATGCTAAATTTAGACCTTTCTCCTCGATAATTTTTTTTTTTTTTTTAAATTGTGTTGTAGGGTTGTGATGCATCGATATTATTGGATAAAAATAGTGCATTCAAAAGTGAAAAGGAAGCAGGACCAAACAAGAATTCTCTAAGGGGATATGAAGTAATTGATGAAATCAAAGCTAAACTAGAGCAAGTTTGTCCTCACACTGTCTCTTGTGCTGACATTCTAGCTCTTGCTGCTCGTGATTCTGTTGTACTAGTAAGCATAACTCTAAACTTCAACATTTTCTCATTTCATCATGAAAAGGATCGCAAATTACGTTACTCAGATTCTTCAAAAATAATTATATATACATGTATAAAGTTAATGCATTTCTAGAGGATCTTATATATAACCCCCTATACAACAACATTTTTCAAAAATCTGAATAACATATGTGTGTCAGATCTTATTAAGCTAGTACATTTTTGAATGATTTTATATGGATATTGCAACATTTTTGAAAAGTCGGATACCATATGTATATGGATCCACCATAGTGTTTTTTTAGAATCTTGTATATGTGTGATAATACTGACAGTATTTGTGTACATGTCGAATCTTTCAAATTTAGTACATTTTTTTACATAGATTGCAATTATTTTGTCTTTAAACAAAACTTTTACAAAGATTTATCAGGTTACTCTCATATATCTAACTGAACTTTATCTAAAAAAAAAATTCACTTGACAATATAGTAGAATATAATAATTTAGTACTAGTCAATTCAAGATTTTTGCTTATAATAATGTGTTACTTAATAGAGTGGTGGACCATATTGGGAAGTACCACTAGGAAGAAGAGACTCAAAGACAGCAAGTTTCAACAAAGCAAATGTAAACATTCCAGCACCAAACTCAACAATCCAAAATCTTATAAACCTCTTCAATAAACAAGGTCTTAATGAACAAGACCTTGTTGCACTTTCTGGTAAGTTACATCAATTTTATACAAATTGTACTCGATACATGAAAATTATTTTTTTTTCGAAAACATTTATATATGTTTATTTCTTTAATGTCTAAACAGGAGGGCACACTATAGGTATGGCAAGATGTGTGTCATTTAAACAAAGACTATACAATCAAAAAGGTGACAATTTACCAGATGTAACTCTAGAGAAAACTTATTACAATGGATTAAAATCAATTTGTCCAACAAGTGGTGGAGACAATAATATTTCTCCTCTAGATGTTGCATCACCAGTCAGATTTGATAACACATATTTCAAATTATTGCTATGGGGCAAAGGTCTTTTGAACTCAGATGAAGTGCTTCTAACTGGAAATGTAAAAAAGACTAAGGAATTGGTGAAGAGTTATGCTGAAAATGAGGCGATTTTTTACCGTCATTTTGCTAAGTCTATGGTGAAAATGGGAAATATTAATCCTCTGACTGAGTTGAAGGGTGAAATTAGAAAGAACTGTCGCAGAATCAACTGAAAATTGTAGTTATTTACTAATGTATTATTAATCATGAAGTGAATATATTCATGTTTGGCACTATGGATTATGAATTTGTAAGATGTTTATTGTTGTTGTAAAATGTTATATGCTAAGTGGTTTATTTATATGTCTTGAATTTTGCATTTCTTTTTTTATGAAAAAAAGTTACGAAACCATTTTTAATTAAGTTTTTATTGAACATAGGTTTAGTGATAATCCAATTATTAAAATTTATAAATATCACTTATACTAATATATATTTATTATATTAATATAGAAAAAGAAAATTAAAGAAAAAAATAAATATTAAACATATTATATTGTAGAAAAATATAAGTTATGGATTATATATAACAAGGGAAATTAAACTAATTCTAATTTAACTCCTATTTGGATTCCCAAAACACGAAAAAAAAGACATATTTCACCCTTTAGGCTCTGAACTCCAAATGACATATTTCTATGTTTAGTAATAATTTTACTGCAAATATTTATTTTTCGCTTAACGAAATGAATTATAGTCACACAAATATGAAAAATCTTTCTTTATAATTTCTTAAATTATGTATCGACTCAAAATAACTCATATTAAATACTATAGTGGAAAAATCAATTTAACATAAAATATAAATTTACTTCAATTAGGCGATGCATATAGAAGAAGAGTCGATCTCTCAAGAAATTAACATCCAAATTTTCTCGTGGCTTTCTCTCAAGTCTTCAAGTGCGTTTAGAATTTCTTTATTTTTTTTTAATTTAATCATGCTGGAATCAAATTTTGTGGATCTCTGTTCATCCAATCATTCTAAAATGAAAATGAAATGCATGTTAAAATGATCATTTTGAAAGTCGAAGATAAACTGAAGTGTGTGTATTCAAAGAGTAAAGCTTTTTAATTATTTAGTTGATACGATCAATTATAATGTCTATATATTACTCTTTATTATTTAAATACACACAAAATTAGGGTCATTATATTCAATTGACATACAAGTTATGCAAATATTTTAGTAAAGAACTGAATTGTTATGCAAAGGTTGTTTTGTGGGAATTCTAATACATGATTTATTTTTTTATTAAATGTTAATTTGGTTCCTTGTATTATATATTACTATTTATTTATGGTTGTAATTCAACTACTATTTGTTCTCGAGGGCAATTGTACTACATTCGTAATCTTATTCTACATTAAATTTCTCATTAAATTGTTATTTGTCCTACGATGATCTATAATAAATTGTGCCAAAGACCAACAAAATAGGCATATATGACCTATAAAACTATTTATATGGTTTTGTTTTGGCAATATGTCGTTTACATCTTCTTGAGAATCTAAGAAAATCAACGTTATACTCATATGGCCAATCAATCCGTTGACCACAAGGAGTAAGAATATTGATGGTATAACTAGGTACAAATCACCTCTCTATATGATTCTCGAAAAATAAATATGTTAAAGCTGAAAAAGATATATAACCAAAAAAAATCAATAACTTTGAACAAGGTTCGTCTTCATCTTCATTTTTACATGAATGCACATTCTAAATATGTCGTTTACATTTTCTTGAGAATTTATGAAAAAGAGGGTTATAGTCATATGACCAATCGTTTGTTGACCAGTAAATATTGATGGTATAAATAGGTACAAACCACTTTTCTATAATGCGCGAAAAATAAATAAGTTAAAGTTACCAAAATTATAAAAGAAGAGACGACAAAAATCAGTAACTCGGAACAGGGTTCTTTTTCATCTTCATGTTTACATGCATGCATATTCTAAATCCCCTTAAAGTTGTTTTTCTCTTTTTGTTCTCTCAACTTCTATTATAAATTTGCTCATTCAACGTCATCTTGAATTAATAAAGTAATAAACCTACACTAAATAATTGTTATATGATATATAAATGATTAAAGAAAATAATTATTGACTTAGAAATTTCGTTAAATTATTATTATTAAAAGAGTTGCTACAATATATCAAATAACTTAGGAAGAAGTCTAATATTTCATTTCAAATTCAAAAACATACGAAACCATAAAATTACAAGTTTTGCAAGAATTTGATGTCAATTATTACATCATATCAACGTTTACCTCAAAAATCATTTTTTTTTCTTAAAATACCTAGTTAAATCAAACCAGAATGAAATAAATCCACAAAATCACAAGAAATGTGTGATTTTAAAGCCAATTGACGCTTAATATCATTGTACAATTAAGAAAAAATTCTTAAAAACATATACTTAAATCCAATTATTCGATTGAATTAGTAGCTTCAGATTCTTGATATCATCTCCAAAAAAAAGATAATACAAAAAATACTTAATTTTAGAGCTATTTAAAGTTTTTTTGTGATTTCTTGTAGGTGTTATAATCTTTATAATGTTAAAACAAGATATATTGTTTGAAATATTTCTCTATTGTTGATATATTATTGTATAATGTATAATATTTGATAAATAATAGTAAAATATGATTTATATATGTGTCTAAGTCTTATTAATTAGTACTCTTTTAATTTTTGGAGATATATATTAGTGAGTTCACTCTTTTTTTAATTTTGTAGAGTACAATAAAGGGCAACTTTCATATATAGCAAACAAAAAATTCATATTTGTATGCTATAGCACAGTTTGCATAATTGCGCTCCATAGCAAACATAAAACTGTATAATTCACTATACATATACAATTGTATAATTTGCTGGCCTAAATTGTATAATTCGCTGGCCTATTTCGCTGCAATTGTATAATTCGCTATCCTATTTCACTGCGATTGTATAATGCACATTGTATAATTCGCTGCCTATTTCGCTGCAATATTTTTATAAAATTTGCTTTGCATACAGTTGAATCGAATTAAAATGTATGTATATTGCATAATTATAAGTGTATAGCAAGAAGATATATGTTTTTCTCTCGCTTTATACAAAAACAGAAACACAATATATACACTTCTGTTGTATAAAGTTAGAGAAAATTGTATTTCACTGCAATTTTATAATTTGTTGGCCTTTTTCTATGCAATATTTGAAGTAAAATGTTTGTAAATTGTATAATTAAGTATATAACACGAAGATATATATTTTTTCATGTGTATATACAATTTTCTCTCGCTTTATACAAAACAGAAACATAATTTATACACTTCTGTGTATAAAGCGAGAGAGGCGAGCGAGATTTTGGGGAGAGAGACGCCTGACAAACTTTAGCTAACGTTTGCTATGGAGCACATTTAAATCAAACCCTAGCTACTCCATTTATTTTAGGTTATTAGTTTGCTATTATATATATAATTTTCCCTACAATAAAATTATGAGATGCTTTGCTATTAAAAAAGAATTACATCTGGGTCTAATTCAACTCAAAAATTAGATCACGAGAAGATGATTGTCCAAGCCCATGTACGCAAACGGACAATTCATTCCCTAATGGAGACTTTTAACTCACTCTAACAATATCAAAAACAATATTCAAGTCGTTGCTAATCCATTCATATCGCTTAAAATTGTTAGGATCGAAAATAATTAAGTGTCATACGAAAGTTAGCAAAATACACTTCGAAAGACCACAAATAAAAAGATAGACGAAAAATATATCAAAAGACACACCACGTCTTACATTTGTGCCAGCAAAAATACATCTCATAAGTGTAGTGGTTCTCATTTTGATTAAAATCTATGCAGTGCCTATAAAGAACTTTTCTCACTTAACAAATAAGAATGAACTTGTATATATGAATGTTGGGATAATGCCCAAGTACCCCCTCAACCTATGCCCAAAATCTCAGAGACACACTTATACTACACTAAGGTCCTATTACCCCCCTGAACTTATTTTATTAATAATTTTTTACCCTTTTTTAGCCTACGTGGCACTATCTTGTGGGTCCAACGATGGTTGAGTTTTTTTTCAAACTAGTGTCACGTAGGCTAAAAAGGGGTAGAAAATTACTTATAAAATAAGTTCAGGGGGTAATAGGACCTTAGTATAGTATAAGTGTGTCTCTGAAATTTCGGGCATAGATTGAGGGGGTACTTGTGCATTTTCCCTATGAATGTTCGATACACAAGTGCGCAAATTACCTAATTGAATGAACTATTTTAGCTTTATTTCTTTTAGAAAATTTGTACATAATCATCCTAGCAATTTTGTAGAACCAAAAAGCACTAACAAGTTGCAATCCCAAAGCCATGGCCTGTAAAATCATTAAAAGAATTACAATATCACCAATTTATTGTTTTGAATCAAATTTTTTCTTAATTAAGTAGAAGAAATTGTGTATTACTAGTAAATAAATATTTGAATCAATTAAGTTACCTTAATGAGAATTGGATTATCAGCAAAAAGAGTCACATAAGTTAGATATGGCCCCCCTATCATCCTAGCACAACTAAAAATCACTGCAAATAAAACCTGCAAATTAAAACAAATCAACCATAAATTAATAACTTAATTAAACTATGTGTCCACTAAATTAATGTATCATATATGAAGAAAAAAAATAAGTATATGAGAAGCTACATTGTTCGTGTCAGATTCTCTAAAAATAGTGTACTTTTTAAAGAATTTGACACAAATACAAATCAAAAGTGAAGAGTCTGAGCAACTTAGTCGAGAAGCTAACATCAGCTGCAAGATTAAAGTCAGTGTCTTTGTATCCAAGCTCTTTGAGAATTTCTCTCATGTGTAAAAATGGACTAGAAATTTCTGTCACACACAATGCTGCTACCATTTCTGAACCACACTGCACATCACAAACATCTATTAAAGGTAAGGATTCTTGTATTCAAATCACTAAAAAAAAATATAAAGAAAATGAAAGAGCCCATAATTTGCTTGTGTCCTTGACTTATTTAATCTCCTAATCAGTGAGACAAATAATTTCACCTTATGCCTATTGTTATATGTTGGGGCAAATAATTTCATCTTATGACTATAATTATATAGTGGAACAAATAATTTCAGGATAATTTAATACTTTTTACTAATTATACGATAAAATAATGTTACATTCAGTGACGGACGCAGGAAACTCATGAAGGGGTGTCAATAGTTGTAATAAGAAAAAAAAAATTATGAAGCCAATAGGTAAACACGCAACCTTAAAGAAACTTTTGATTGAAACCTTTAAATCACTAGACTAAACTTTTCACTTGTGTCAAGAGGTGTTAATACTTATATATATACCTTTTAAATCAAATTTGACCTCTATATACCATGTAATTTTCCGACAAGTGACACCCCTCGACTAAGGGTGAATCCGTTCCTAATTACAATTAATCCTGAAATTATTATACCTTATACTTCTCGACGCTAAATCTCAAAGTAGTTAAACATGAAGAAATATTAAAACTATTACTCACCCATTCATAGGCAAGGCCAGCTCCAAGTCCAACAACACTCACCAAATGATGAATTAAGTTATCAATCTTCACTTGTTTGTCAAAAAGACAACATACAAAATCATAAATAAGGTACCCTACTGTCACTCCCAATGCCCTCATCTGTTCATCAAGTTTTTCAAAAATCAACATAATTAGAACAACATTTAGCAAATTCTTGAGTTAAAATAAAATATATATTTTTTTAATATAATAATTTATTTTTTTTATATAAAAAAAAACAAAAAAACATACCTGCTTGTGAGAAGATCTTGAAGCCAAAGGACAAAGTGGACAATTCCAATCTTGAACAGAAACTGAACTTAAAATTACTGCTAAAATTGCATGAATAGTTGAAACTAAACGATTGCAAAAATCGAAAGAACGATTTGGTAATAACTTTCTTGTTAATAAAAATAATGTTGTCCATGATATAACTCCAAATACTATCAAATTTAGTATTGAATCCTCCATCTAAAGGAGCAAATTAATTCTCTTGATATAAAAATATATACTAATATACAAAATATAATAATAAAAATAGATATGAATAAGGGGAAAAAAACACAAGAAATTAAATGTCGGCAACAAAATTCATTAAATGTATATTAAAAGTTGGACGGTATAAGTAGATGGTTGAAATTCAATGCATTAATGTTCTAATGTACGTGAACCTACTTCTAGCTAAGATTTTTTTATTTTTTTTCAATTTTGGGAAATTATTGGTGACCTACTATACTAAAAATTATTCAATTTCAAAAAAAATATTCAAAGGGGGAGTTTGGTTATTGTTCAAAGTTTGTAATTGTGTCTATTTGTGTCACTATGTTATTGACCCAATTATTAGCTAGTAAGAACAAACAGGCCCATAATAGATACACTAACAGGCCCAAGATAGCAATTTACATAGGAAAAAAAAAGAAGAAAAAAAGGTGTAAATTACATAAATCACATAGTTTTGATATGAAATTATAATTTATTCCTAATAAGTTTCTAATCATATTAATCCATTAAAAATTAAAAAATGAGGATACAATAATTGAAGTTGGGATACATTAAGTACTGTCTCAGATACATTAATATGTAGTTTGGATACATTAAAAGCTAGCTCATGTACATTAAATATTGGCTTAGATACATTATTATGTAGCTCACATACATTAAAAACTAGATCGGATACATAATATGTAGTTCGGATACATAATATGCTGGCTCGGACTAAAGAAATTAGGGATTTTAATTATTTTTTTTAAAACAATAAAAAATAATACAAATAAGTGAAATGAAAGTTATGTATTTCGGTAATTTATCCAAAAAGATAATAAAGAAGACTTTTAATTAAATATATAACATATTTTTAAGATTTTGAACCATAATATGTATGAGGTGTCATAAATATTTGAAAAACTATGAAAGAGACATTTACTTTATTTCAATTTCGACAAAACCTTTATCAAGACAAAGTTTCTTCATAATTAAAAAGGGTCATTAGTCAATTGAACCCTCAAGCTTTTTAAGGGGGCAAAGTGTATTCGTATTTAATTTTGATATCGTTATTTTATTTGTGTTTATTTTTAAAAAAATTCGATATGTATATTAACATATTTTAATGTCTGAAGTTAATTTTGACAAAATCTAACTTTAAATATAATATCAAAATTATCATATAATTAAACTTCAAAGACTATATATAATTTCAATTCGACCCTCGATCTCGATTTCTAAAGTACCAAGTGGATTAAGACTTGTTTGAGTAGAAAAGAAAGTTGTGTCTAGTAACGTCACATAGCAAATAGCTAAAGTTTTGATTAAAAAGTAAAATTGAAAAGCAAAGTATAAAAGGAGCAAATTGTACTTTGGATTTCGTTTTAAGTGTGGAGTTTGTATGTTTGGGATTATTATTTTTTTGTTATAAATTCTAAATTAACAATTTGACAAATTCGATGAAATTGCTAATATAAGTAATATAAAATTTAAAATAAAATTATTAAATTTGATCGAATTCATAATATACATAACTCTATCTACGATTTTAGCAATAAAAAGATATATTGAGGTCACTACCTAATTAATCACACTCCATTAGTGTAGCAAGAAAGGCATAAAGGGATTTTCACTATTGGGATTTGATTTAAACATTTCACTTATCAACATATATATTGTACCTAATGGTACTTATGAAGATTAGACTCTTTTAATTAAAGTCACAATTACATCATTTCAACTTCTACGTGTCATACTGCAATTTGTCCTCAATAACAATGATATCATATTAATTATATTAAAATTATATTGGACCACTCGTGTGATCTACAGAAATATGATTAGAGTTAGAAGAATTTAAGATAATCAATAGAGGTAATTTAGTAGAGTAATTCTATTTTCTTAATGGATATGAAAAATCTAAAAAGATTAATTAAAATGATATAGAGGGAGCAGTAAACATTTTTAGGGATCAAGAAGATTATGTGATATTCAGGATTCGACCTCGATATATTTGATTAAAGAAAAATAATTTTATCTGGTGTACCATATCTATTATGATAGACTGATAGTCTGTTCATTTATATTCTTTAGAATATAAGAATCGCTTTTTAAAACTAAATAAATAATTAACTCTAGTTGCATGTCTATATCGCGCCTTCTAACCACGAAAAATAACTTGAACAAGAAGTATTACTTTAGCTTAATTAAATGTTTGTTGATTTCAAATATTATCCTTTATAACATTTAATATTTGATAACTTTCCAACGTTGTTTTAATCTTTTCTTAAGTCTAATTAGGGCTCCATTAATGATGTTGTCTGACAACAAAATGACAATCAAAGTTTTTTCATAATTTTTCATTTTGCTTAATTATAATACTCATATTAGGAGGATCATACTCTTAATAATATAGTAACATCTTTGTGATATAGTGATAAAATATCCACAATTATAGAGGATAATTTCTTCACTTTATATACTTATCATCTAAAACATAATTTTTTTTGTCTTTTCATAAAAGTGCTTAGGTCATAGTCAATTTAGACTAAACATGTATGGGCCAAAGTGTCATTATTAGTAAACCCTCTAATATTATAAACTATGTTTACAACTTTAATTTTAATCAAATTGTTGCAATCATGATATAATTCCAACTAATTAGCTCCTACATCTATTGGAGCTGATTTGTCATTATTTAATTAAACAACACTTGAATTTGCATTTCATTTTTTTGAACCAATAAAATTTGTGTTCATTTGATCATAAATTGGATTTGACAATAATCTCCATTTTAGTTCAACTTTATAACCCCTAACCTAGTTTTTTTTTATTATATATATATAAGCAATAATGTAAAATAAAATACTTCAACGAATCAAATTCCAAAAGCCTAGTCCTAGTCGATATTGACACTCACAAATGAAAATTAGGAGAGGGAATGAGATTAAATACCTCCATAGTCGTAATCAGAAATGTATACTATGCGATTTGTGTATCGATCTATACAGTATTATAACAAACGTGTTATTATTCTGTCTGGAGACTTGACATGCCGTATAGAAATTTAATTTCTTTGAAGCACAAAACCATGGACCCCACATTGATCACCTAAAAACAAATGATCTTCATTAATTTAATCTAGACACTTATAAAGATCAAAACAATTTTCTAATCTAAAAGACAACTAATGGATTAAGAAGTAAATCGGAATTTAAAGTGAAAAATGGAATATGCTTGGGGAATTAAAAGATCTTTTTTCACATCCCACCAACTAATTCAGAATAAATAGCATGAAAGGCAACAAAAAATTTCATTAAAATATTTTCAAAAAATCATAAGTTAAACATTTCACAATCAAATTACCTAACACTTGAAGATTGTCTTTTTCTTGCATTATAACATAATATTACGTTGAATATATTCCAATTTACGTGGCATAATATTGTTGGTTCTCAATATTAATGATATGATATGATCGATTAGAATAATAATTGAATCATTTTTCTCTAAGGAGATAAGGTTATATTAAGAAGAATTCAAGATGATATGTTATACATTTGTGTTATGTTCAACTTCTTTAATTTCAATAGGTCACTCAAAGAAGAAAATTAATGATGCGACGTAAAAGAAATTAAACTTCAAAATCTACTATATGAAGTGAATGAAAGGTAAAATAAATAGAAAAAGTTGTTATTTTCTTAATATGCTAAAGTGAAATTTTATTTGTACTATAATAGTGTACAAAGTAAAAGTGATCTCAACTAAATATGAGCAATTATGCATGCTAAATGCATCTTTAAGTCATTAATCATCATTACTAATTTTCATTAGGGAGAAGCAATGTTTAAAAAAAAAAGGATCAATTAACTTTTGCTTTACTTTGGCATTCCTTTAATGATGGTAATTAGAAGCTGGAAAGCAGCTAATTAAATTTCTCTAAAAGTAGATTAGACTTAATATCATAACTTGTGCACTAATAATGCATCTTCATGACTACTCAATTAAGATGAAAAAGATGAAAAAAGAAATAAATTAAAATGCAAAAGGAATTATGTAGAAATTAAATTCATTTTAAAACACATACTCAATCACTGAAACCAAAGAATCATTATAACTCAAGCAAAATATTTTTTTTCTTTTTTTATATGATTTTAATTGACATATATTGATTAGTTAATAAATACTTCTACAACCCAAGTGAAAACTAAAAAATTGCTTCTACTTTTTCAAAAAGAATAATCTAATTTTCTTTTACTTTATTTTTAATAAAAATAATTTTTTTAATAATATTTTAATTTAACTTTTCTTATGATATATTTAAGATCACAAAATTAAAGGCTATTTTCGTACATTTAACATAAGTTTAATTTAGAATTAAAAAAATTAAAAAGTTTTTTCTTTTTTTAAATACGGTTCCAAATTAAACTAGGTCATTTTTTTAAGCAAAGAAAACAATTAATTTGATAAACATGATAATTCAACATTTGATTTGAGAAGATAATTGATGCATCCAATGAGGTTTGTGTCGAAGCAGTAACTATTTTTTCATCTTTTATTCAAAAATTTCGAACGATATATTTTTAATTTTTAATGTAAAAATTGTTGAAATCAATATAAAGATTTTTTTAAAAAATAAGACTTTTTAAAAAAATGATGTCGAGTTTACATGGTACTTTTTCTGACTCCTATTAATGATGGACAAGGTTCTGCAAGATTTTGAATTAAACATATATAGCTTTCATTTATTATAGCACATGGTTTTGGTATCCAGGAGTTCTATATTAACTTAATTTATTGAATGAAAAAAGTACAGCAAAAACCTATAAAATAATACAATCAAACTCTATCATAATTAAGTTCGATTATTTTGTATCGTATAGTATAAGTTTTTATTTTTAGTAAAGTATTTTTTGTTGAAAAATTATATTCAAGATTTAAATTTAAAATTTTTTATTAAAAAAATATTATATCACATTCTTTAATGATTTATAAAATGCATCAACTTATATCTTTGATTTTAATTATTATTATTAAGTGACAAAAGTACAAAAAGAAAACACTTGCCAAATTATCTTCAATTTGATGGGAACATAGAGTGTAGGTATATTTTGTCAATCTTCATCTTTGTACTTTTCCTTAGCAAAAATATAAAAGGGGTCTGTAATCGTATTTGTTAGAATCTCAAAGTATTATTATTTACCTTATTTCGATTTATGTGACATTATATTAATTTGATATATTCTTTTCTTTTAATTTGTTAAAAAGAAAATGAAAATAGAGAAATATTTTAGATCTTTAAATTAATATTTATAAAATTATAATTTATTTGCAATTATGAAGTTATGACATATGTTTTGAACATACTAATAATAAAATATGCTCCATTAATCAGGACAAAATCGAGTAAGATATTTGATATTCCTAAGCAATTGCTATTAAAAAGACTTTTGAATAATGAATGAAAAAATGTTGTCAATACGATTCAAAAATGAATATATAAAAGAAATAAGAGCGAGACCTAAATATTTGATCATATATATTATATGATGTTTGAACAATATAGCTCATAAATTAATTATTTTTCTGTTTCTTTTTATTGAATGAGATCTTTTCAATGAAGATTTTTAAGAAGTGCATTTGGATTATTTGGAGAATTTCTTGCAAAAATAATATAAGTATGAAATAAAATCAAGAAAAAAACAGAGAATATATTAATTGTAGTACAATAAAAACAACTTGCATTTATTAAAAATATAATAAATAGAAAAAACATAATGCAATCACAACCATTCATTCTAATATATCATCATCACATGATCCCATTTTTTTCTTTTTTACATTGCCCAAATAACAGTCAACTAATCCTCTTTGACTGCTCAAATTTCACATTAAACTCATTCTAATACTCAAATCTTACTATTAATAATAAAAATAACCCAATACCAAGCCTTAATTAAACACTAATACTGATATAACATATCAGAAGAAGCCATAATTGGCTGATTAACATACATCGAATTCCATGGATTCATCTGAAAATCCTCTTGATAATAATTATTATTATTTGAATTATTGATGTAAGTGAGGATTTCATTAAGAGATTGCAACCTTTGAGTTAATTCCATCATTTGTGCTCTTAAAACAGAGTTCTCTGCTTCAACATTACCATATTGTTGTGTTGTCATGGTGATGCTGTTCAGAATGTTGCTGTTTTCTTTCTTCAATTGTGTAACTTGACACATCAAATCATCCAAGTGTTTCTGTTTTCTCATTCTTGATCTTCTTGCTGATTCGCGATTCGATTGCATTCTCTTTCTTTTCCTTTCATCAACCACCATGAAAACTTCATCAGAAGCTGAATTGTTTGGAATCTGAGATGAATTACCACTAGAGGTAGCCATTTTTTTTTATGTACAGAAGATGGGAGAAGTACTAATTTTAAGTTTTTTTTAAGGTATGCTAAGCAAAATTATAGATGAAGATTTTTTTTTTTTTAATATTCTGAGAAAGTGTAAAACCAGTAGAGGAAAGAAACAGAGAAAGATTGAACAAGATGAGTTCTGCGTCTAAGTGATGAACTGATTATATAACCAGAACGAAGGATTTCACTAAGAACTGGAGACATGAATCTGGTACATCAATAAATATTTCTATTTAGCATTAATTTTTTCTTCTTTTTTTCACAGATCTTTAATGGGTTTCAGCAAGAAAAGAGTAAAAACCCAGAAAACAGAGCAGGAAAAATGGAGAAAAAAATTGGATCTTTTAGCCACAAAGATTGAAAAACCCACCCAGAAGAGAAAAGGTTAGATCTTTGATGGGTTTCAACTCAGAACAGGAAAAGGTTGGATCTATAATGGGTTTCAGCAAAACCCCAGAAATCAGAGGTTAAAAGGAACAGAATTTGTGAAAAAAGATTGGATCTTTGATGGATTTTAGCCACAAAGACAAAGAACCCAGAAATCAAAAGGGCTATAAAAGAGGAGAAAAACAAGAAACAGAACAACAGAAGGAGAAAAACTCAAAAACAGAGTAAGCAAATGGGAAAAGGAGAAGAAGAGGAAGGAATTATCATTGAGATTGTGGCTTAATTTAAAGGCACAAAAAGGTAAGCAAGAAAAAAAAAACAAAGAAAAAAATAATTAACAAGTGGGTTGGTGGGGTAAGGGGGGGTGGGTGGGAAAAAAGTGAAGGAATCTTCAAGGAGAGTTGATTGTATATTTATTTATTTTTAACTGAAATTTGTAGGGTGGAGATAAAAGTTTTTTTTTATTATTATTAATATTAAAATTCGATTAATTTAAATTTTGCGTTATATAATCCTCGCTTTGATAGGTAACACTCTTTATTGATATGCTTTTTATTTTTAAAATTTATATTTAAAAATAAAATAATCTCAAAATTATAGTTGCGGAGATGAAAGATGAGACACAAATGTACAATTCCAGCTGTGTGTGTTGTCTATTTATGAAATCAATGAGTGTAAAAGTAGTGCAGAATCTGACGTATTTTAATTTTATTTTGCCTTGTTTTCATCACCCCACACCCCTTGTCTCTTTTTCATTTTTACTGTTATGGGAATTACTTTTTTTTTTTACTTTAACTAACTTTGATGAGTTAACTGAATGTTAAGAGGATAGTGACAAAAATTCGTGATAAAATAATAAATTTTTTTTTTATTTTTTTAATTGAAATGAATTGAGTTAAAATAAATAAAATTAATAGATAAATGAATTAATAATTTTAAAATATAAATTGAACGTATCAAATGGGTTGAATTTGATTTTACTAACCTTCTTCCTTATATATGGGAAGTATAAGTATATGAACAAAATGCAATAAATATATTTTTCTATTAATGGTTTACGTCTTTAATGAATGTAAGCATATACGATAGTGAAATTCAACATAAAATCAAATGTTAAATTGGTTTCATATATATTCTCTTAGTTTTATTTTGTTTAGCTCTCATTAACGTGATACCTTCTCACCTTAACAAAAAATATTTATTTTATTAAATTAATCTTATTAATTGAGTTTTAACCTATAATTTTTATCAGACATACCCTCGTGTTAACAAAGTGACAGTTAAGCTAAGTACTAATTGAAAATTTACAGTAGTTAATAAACAACTTAATTAATTGAATATTAGTCGTTAATACAGTTTGACAAGGACGACCATAGAATAAATTAATACACCCTATTTATTTAAATATTTGAAAAACCTTATAGTGCCATAACAATGCAACTGAGAGAATCAAATTATTTTAATACAATTAGAGTTTAGACCGTCATTAGTTGGATTCCTGCAATTATAATATTTTTATTTACATGCATCAAAGTATTAAAAGGTAAATTAGTGGGATTTGTGTCCTTAATACTCAGTTTGTTTACCTCCATTTTACTGTAAACATTAATTACTTATTTTATTTTTTAAGAAATATTTAAAGTTTGAAATGAATAAAATTACAAGTTAACTATATAGTTCGTTTAAGGGATTTGTGTCTAAATTCAAAATTTCATAATTTCGATAATTTCAGTACTAAGGTCTTTAAATATTAAATCGATCAAATTTAAATTGTAAACATGCACTTTTTCTTTACCTTTTTTTTTTTATATATATTCGATTTTAATTTTGGTCTCTCTATCTTTAAGGATACAAATAAAAATGATAATAGATCAAGGTCACTATTATTTGATATAATTGTAGAATATAATCTAACATAAGAATTTATATAAAGTTCAATAAATACATTAATGAAAATGCAAAAAAATATAAAAATAAAAAAAGAAAACCCATGAGTGGGAACTTTTAGAGACCATTCATAACTATTTAAGATTTACGAAGATCAATGAAATAAAAATAGAGAGTCCCACCATTCAGCTATGTTGGTGAAAGGTCCTGTTTATGATGAGAAGTCACGTTTAAGACTGGTCAACGGACCGGAACCGGTTCACCGGACCGGACCGGAACCCGTTGACCGGTATGTTGACCGGTACCGGGATGAACCGGACCGGAATTATCGGGATGATTCATCGGTTCCGTCCCGTTCCACTATATACCGGGATGGAACCGGAATGAACCGGAACGGACCGGGATGGAACGGGACGGAATTAACAGGACGATATTTTTTGGAATTATGAAAATATAATTTTTATTTTTATTTTTTAAGTATAAATTAATAGTTTTTAAATTTATAGTATAATTTTTACTTAAGTTTATTTTAAAGATATTTTATTAATTTTTTTGTTGTTGTTAAGTTTGCAAGTAAAGTCTAATAAAGTTTTCAAAATTTAAATCTTTTGAAGTTCATACTTTATAAGTTATTACTTATATTCATTAATATTTATTTTATAAGTTATATTTATAACTTGTATCTTGTAAATATTAAATAAATAAAATTTGTAATTCTAAAAAAATTAAATTAAATATAAATTATATAAAATATAAAAAAATTAATATATATTAAATAAACCGGACCGGAACCGGACCGGAACGGAACCGGAATGAACCGGGATGAACCGGTACCGGTACACCGGTACGAAATCACGGTCCCGTCCCGTTCCGTGTACCGGTTCAGGCTATCCCGTCCCGTCCCGTAGGCAACCGAAACGGGACGAACCGGAACGAACCGGAATGGTACCGGAACGGTACCGGTACGTCCCGTTCCGTTGACCAGTCTTAGTCACGTTATATTAGTTCTTGATGATTAATATTTTTTTCGTTTTAATTTAACTGTCTTAATTCAACTCAACACGATTCATAAAATTTATATAAAATTAAAGAAATAAAAATTTTACTCTCATAAAATTTTAATTCTGAACAAAATGCATTAAAATTTGGCTCTTCAGTAATTGATAAAATCTTTATCAACTAGTCATATTTCAAATGGAGCGTATATTAGATATTAGAAATTTTGTTTATAATATTTGAATCGTGTGATTTTAAAGTAAACGGTGAAATTATATTAGTATAAATATCAAATAAAAACGTGTTATTTTATTTGGGGGTAGGGGACCTCCATTTTGCCCTTAGCCCTAAGTCTTAATTGAAATTTTATTGCTTTTAAATGCTAGTGATACTATGACTTAAAAGTTTATGGTTGGCTATAAATATTCGTTTTGAATTCCTATTTTACCCTTCAACATTTTTCTTTTCTTTTTCAATTTTCCCTCTTAATTTTGGAATTATATTTGATAATATATGTCTCATGATTGCATTTCGTTTTCTAAGACAGTTGGTCTTTCTTTGTCATTATTATAGTTTCAAGTTTAATTACGACCTCAAATGTATTACTAATAATTTTCATATATATATATATATATATATATATATTTAATCGGGTGCTATCTCATCCTTCTTCTTTGATCTACACATTCACGCCCTTTAGAGTTAAGGAATGATGGTTAAGAGTTCCTGCTTTTGAGTTCCAACTCTGACTATTTAGAAGGCTATATATAATAATACCTTAATGAATTGAAGCGGATAAAGCTCAGCATTTCTCTAATTTAAATCGAGATCTTAAATTATTTCCTTCGATTTCATATTTTAATCGAGAATTCTTCAAAAATAATATTTTTATTTTTATGAAATAGAGATAAAATTTTCTTATATTTTACTATTTCGAAATGTTACTTGTGGAATTTTACAAGTTGATGAATGATTATTGATTAATTACGATCATATTTGGTAGAAATTAGAAAATAAACCTCTTTAATTTATATATAAGTCCTTGTTTTATAGGGGATTAGGTAATAATGATAAAGCACTTAATTAATGAGGACAAACATGGAAAAAGTAATTATATAGTGGGAGTACATACATATAGCTAATTAAGACAACCAAATGTAGGCAAACATATCAATTTACAAATGACTTGAATAACTTTGTTAAAACAATTTTTTTGCACAAATTAGAAAAGATACTTAACAACGCATTTTTTTGGCATCAAAATTCATATTAAAAGTTGAAGAAGAATATGAAATCGAAACACTAAAAAGCCTAGATACCTATGTTGTTCAAAGGAATATGCTTCAATGCCTAAGTTTTCTTTTTTGCTTGGCGTTAATTCAGTTTAATATTCCATAATGCCAACTATATATTAGGTGTATAAGCTACAACTACTTGTTAAAGGGGCGAATGTATTATTATCTGTACAGGATCAATTGAATTCATAATTTTATCTTGTAAACAGAGCGAAGGTATATATACTACATACTATTACGATATGAGATTAATTAAATTTGACTTGTAAACGGTGTAGATATACCATTATCAATAGGCATGAACCTATAATTAAAAAAAAATTAATCTCGCATAATTTGAATTTTAAATTCACGTAAACAATTTGTTTTTTCGATTTTTCTAGATAGATAGATTATTTGCAAATTTCATAACGAATCTAACATGTAATAACGACCTTGTAAAGAAACTTTATGTGATCAAAATATAGTAATCTTCAAATTTAGTTTTTGCTCTACTTTTCAAATTTATCGTATTTTTAGAGTTGCCATGATTAATTTCTTTTACGTTTGTTATAAATAACTCATTACGATAGCGTAGCATGTATAACTTTTAACAATTCACCCATAATAATTATCCACTCGAAATAATTTTGTATATTATTAAGAAATTATGTTTAACCATGAAAATAAAAATAAAATTTTAAAACTTCACTTGAATTGAAACTTTCGATTATAATTTATAACCACCACCTACTTAGTTAGACGTTTGGCCATGAAAAGTTCTATTTTTTCAAATATATTTCCGTCATACGATTGAATAAGTTTTTCAAATTCAACTTGAACTCGACTTGCTAAAATTTTCAAAATTTTGAAAAATAACAATAGTTTTACATTCCAAATTCCCCACCAAAAGTTAGGGGAGAAACTACAATATGTATTCATGAGAAAACTTAACTCCAATTTTCGAAAGTTTCAATCCAACATGATTATTATTTTTTTAAAGAAATTTCACAATAACAAATGATTAAACGACCACCGATCAAAGAGGGGTGGAAGGGTGACGATATGAAAGCATAATTTATTTATTGAGTTTGATTTGTATGTATTACTAATCAGGGGCGGAGTCAGTCTTCTGCCAAGAATTTATCCGAACTTTCTTCAATAAAAAATTTATTATCTATATATGATTAAAATTATTTTTTATATATATTAAAATCCTTCAATTAATTTGTGTGTCAAGTTTTTTAGATATCAAATCTTTTATTAAAATTTTTACTGTTACCGATTAATTCTTCTTTCAACAAAATTTAAAACACATGGGGTAGGGGGTGGGGTGGGGGTTAGTAATTGCTTTTTGTAGAGCAAGTACAAAAATGGTCGGTTTGTGGGGTCAATAAAGGACCTACCTGAAAAGATAATAAAAGAGAGAAATATTGGGTTTCAAGTGTACATTTTTTGCAAATGGAACCCCCCAATAGTAACATTAGTATAAATAGGGTACTTATACGGATTTCACATGGGCCTAAAAAGCACTATTTCGTAAATAGGAGGGTCCCAAAAAGATATATCGCAACTTTTATAAACTTTCACTTTCTTTCTCATTATTTATTATATGATTATTATTTCGTCTATTTAAAAAAAAATAATCTTCTTTTTTTCTTATTCTATTTTTAAAAAAATGATTTTTTTTAATATTTTAATTTCAGTTTTTCACGTGATATGTTTAAGATTACAAAATTAAAGAACGATTATGTAAATTTGACCTAACTTTAATTTAAGATCATAAAATTTAAAAATCTTCTTTTATACTCTAACGTTTACGCCAAGTCAAATAAATCAATCTTTGTAAAAAGGGTGGAGTATTATTTTTGGTTTTGCTTCTTCTCTGCAACTTGAAGCATCTAAGTTATTATAACTTTATGTTTTTTCCCTTATTTTTGCATACTCGTCGATAGTGAAATTATCACACTTTTTTTTGTTTTCTCAGAAAAAGTATTTGTATCTCCACGAAATAATGATAAGATCTGCATATGTTATACCTTCTTCAAATTTTATTTGTAAAATTTCAGTAAATATGATATTGTTATTGTTATTTTGAATCGAATAAACTATTGGTGATGTGTATAGTGTATTTAGATCAAATTATGTAAATTAAATTTGATAAAGTGATATAAAGTAATAAGAATGTATGTTAGTTTTTTTTCTTTCTCCCGAATAATTCCTATGACGAAAACTGATCCTCTATTTACAGTTTTAATTATAATCAAATATAAATCGATTTAATCAAACATTATATTAATAATAATGAAATAAATATTTGCCAGAACACAAAACTAAATAAGGTAACAACGTAAAAGACACTTCACACATTCCAAATTTAAATATATGGCAATTAGGTCTATATATGTTTGAGAGTCGAGACTCACGTAAGGCATTACGTATGCATCATAAAAAAAAAGGTAACAAAAAAACTAGCAAACTTATTAGTATTTATTTTTCTAATAATTCGATATCGGAGAATTTAATATTTAAAGTTAGATATGAAATTCTTGAAATTTGTTATAAGTATTTGTTCAATGAATTTTTCAATAAACATATCAACTATGAATTGAAATTATTGAATTTTGGAGAACTCTTGTTTCTTACATCTAGTTCTTCACTTGATTACAAACAAATTAGAAGAATATTTCTGATCATGAAATGCAAAAAGAAAATATTAAGTAAGAAGGTTTAAATGTAATCTTATCATTATACCATAATCTTAATATATGTATATATTTATATTAAATATTATTTATATTTTTATCACTATATCGCAATCTTGATATATGTATATATTTATATTAATTATTATTAATAGTATAAGTGCTGAGCCCGTGAATTAATGGAAAACACGACCAAAAAATAAATAAATTACAAAACATGAGAAATAAGTGGAGTAGCCATCACAACGTTGAAGATATTTTAACCAGTCATGTAATTATCTTAATTAAGAAGGAATCTTTCTCTTTTTATTATTATTATTATTATATATATAAAAAAATATTTTTATTTTACTTTTTTATGTACCTAAAAGTTCTTCAAGACTGTTAGGAGCTAGCTTTTGTACTTGTTGAGTTACTGTTGTTAGCACATTGTCATCTGTCAAGACAAATCCATCTTTTATTTCTTCTGCTTTTTCCTATTTTAATTTATATTTCTGAATTTGGATATTAGTACAATGTATATATTGATAATATAAAAGATTAATATATCTATAGATGTATGTAATTTAAATTTTAAATTCAATCTATCTTAATAGACTAGTTATCGTTTTAATGGTCTAATTATTGAATACCACTACTTAAAAACACTGCATTTAACAACAAACGTCGTTGTTAGTCTGTTGCTATTTTGTTCGTTGCTAACAAAAATTAAATTGCTAATTCATCGTTAAGTGGCTTTAGCAACGAAATTTATTGTTTAGCAACATATTAGGTGATTCTTTTCATCTTTTCTATTCTTGGTGGACGGCATTATTTAGATACTTGTTACTAATAGGATCCGAAGCGAACTCAGAATTTGAAAATTTTGAGTGCACCAATAAATTTAAAATAAAAATAAAGAAATCAGGCTCTATGGCTGGATTCAAACAGTGGTCTCGCAAGTGGTTTTTCTAGCTTATACCAGCAACACAAAGGAATTTCTATTGTCTTCATGGTGCACCGTTAGTTATATCTTATTTTTTGTCAGTTTCTCATAATTGATATATATATATATACATATATATATACATAATTTTTTTCGAAGTTAACAAATGCACATTCACCCCATTATTGTGGATTTGCCTCTTAGTGAGAAATGAAATATCTCATAGAATCAATTGAGGTAGCATAAAATCTTTTTCGAACTCCATAATCATAAAAAAATTACAAGTGACCTGATTATGAGTTTTTTATGGAACAACAATTTCATCACATTATTATGTACTTAAAAACCCTCAATTAAGCATATGTCTAATGGTTATAAGAGTCTATTAATTATAAAAAGAATTTATGCATTAGCTCCACTTACTTGAAATAATGGATAATTTGCAAATATAATAATGAAGAGAGCTCGTTCTAGATATTTCAAAGTCCAAATAATATTATATCTTTCAGTTACGTTATTCTCAGATAAAATAATTTTTGCTTTTACGAAAGAAAATACAAAGGTTGACTACTAAATAATGACTGCCAATATAAATTCCTTTTCATTTTTTCAGAAATTTCGTCAATATTGTACGACCCATGAAAATGAGATAAACATTGACTAAATATGTATATGTTATCTCAAATTATTTATTATAAATTTTTTAAATCATCTAACATTTCTGAAATTCAAAATGTAATAGATTTTTTTTTCATTTTATCCTTGGTAGTTTAATATTTTCGAAGACTATAAATATTTGAATAAAATAATATTTAATTATATGTTAAACAAAACAAAATAATCAAGATTCTTTAAATTAATTGTACATAAAAGAGAAATATGACAAATAATAATCCGTCTATTGACTAAGGACTAGGTTCATTCCCCATTACCTTGTTTCTGTCATATTCAAAGAAAAAAAGAGTTAACCCACTAAACATAAAGTGATTAAAATTAATCTGATTTTCATAGCTTAAACAGAGTTTATTAATCATAGTTTATTTTTTTATTAGTGTAAAATGGAAGCACGTGTGATAATATCAGAGAAGCCTCCAAACTAGAAGCTGACAAAGAATCCACATAAATCATTTTTTTCAACTTTAATACTGTAGTCATTTGTCTAAATATGAAAAGAAAAGAAAAAGATTTAATATGAATATAAAATACTTATATTATTAACTTTGTTTTCACAGCTTGTGAAAAATTATTACTCTATTTTTCAAACTATCACATAGCAAGCTAGTTATAAATCAATTTAACTTGATGAGATAAAAAGTATTTGAAAATATTTTTAAATTTGGTATAAAATAGTAGTTGGTTTTATCTCTAAAATGTTGATTATCTTAAAAATATTTACTAACTGAATTTATATATAACTCTAATCTTGTAACATGAGTAAAATACATCACTAAATTCTCGCTAAGTTTAGGAGTGTTTTCAACACTTTATTCACTTTTTTAAAGAGTCTTATGTTATTACAAGAGTTTGAGATCACTTGTTATGACATTTACCAGATTGATAGTGTCAGAAGTGTATTAACTTTAGTTTAATTTAGCTAGTTAAGTAGTTGAATATGTATAAAAATATAAACTAATAATTTGCGTCAAATTCAGAGATATTTTCAATACTTGTATCGACATCTATACACTAACTTTTTTTTTTTTTAATTTCTTCTTTTTACAAAACTTTGACTTAAATAGTGATATTTTTACAAGCCCTTCCCATTAACTCAAATTTTAGCTAGGAAGCTTCCCTCTCAATTAATAGATCAATTTGATCCTTAATTCTATCAGACAAAAAAATAGCAAAAAATTAGACTTTTTTTTTTTTTTACTTTTTTGTTTATGATAATATACTTTATTATTTTTGTCTGTCTGGAGCCGTCATTGTGCGTGAACAAATTGATTTTTTTTAAAATAATAAGGACATGTCTTACTATGACTAAATTCAATGAATTAATATACAGCAACCATTGCTAGCTATACATAATTTCACCTACTATTATATGGAGAATATTTGAAAAATCTCACAAACATTACAATTTAAGAATATTCTAATACTAAAGTCTAAAGTAACGTCAATTTTTTCTTCGACATATTACCTAAGCTCATATATGATCGATAATATTTTTCATCAATTTAAATTATCAAAAGAATCTTAAAAAATAGATCATTTTTTCAGAAGAGTTTGAATAGATGATTGAGTGAATGTTTAACTTTTAAAGTTTCACATGTATCACAATTTAAATTTTGGAATTAATAATGATGTAGATTGAGATATTTTTCAAGATGAATTGAGTTCGAACAAAATGAACAGAAGTAGAAAATTTAGAAAAATAATTAGCAAACATGTGTGTGTATACACGTGACAAACTTGAGAAGTTGATTGTACGGTCAGTCAATTCAATTTGTCAACAAAAGTTACATTAAAATTTCGTTATTATTACACTGGTTTCATCAATGTCAACCCATTCTTCACTTATAAATCCTAGCTAGATAATACATAGAATATAATCGAAATTTCAATATGAACTCTAACATAGAATGAAAAATAATAAAAAAAAAACTATCAAAATTAATATTGAAAATTAAAAAAAAAATTAACAGAATTAATATATTTTCATAAGTTATAAGTATATTCTCTGATCCATCTCCAACCTAAAAAAAAAATCACTTCAAAAACACGTAAAACAATAGTATAAAATATTTTTTTAATATGCACATGGACTGATGAGGCAAAAGTAAGTTAAAGAAAATTGGTGAATATATATATAGACCGCAAAATCAGGATAATTTTATTCATATACATGTTATAGGTGTGGTTTGATGGGGAACATGTGGGGCTAATTAGACAATATTAAAACCCAAATTCACTCAATTAATCATGCAATATGGACCCAATAATTCTACGCTAACCGACATGGATCGTAACGAAATGATTGAAATTTCTTCGTATTTAATCAGAAGTCTCAAGTTTGAGCCTTAAAGATGAAAAAAAAAAAATGATATTGAGAGTGTCACACTTAGAAATGATCGAGCCCTACAAGGCACAAATCAAAATTAATCGAGTTTCGATATGAATACAGAACCGTGTGAGTATGTAAGGAAATTCTACACTTTATTTCCATGTGGGGATGGTATGGACCTTTGTTTAATTTTTAACATGGGACTAAGACCAAGAAGCAATCACTTGGAGCATTTCTTTAGATTTGGAATATAGTTTTTTTTTAGTATTGTACTTGGTTTTTGGACTTAATAATAAATGATTAAGTAATCACTTGGTTGTTGTTCAATTATTTGAGAAGGAAAATGGAATTTACTTTTACAAGTTAATGTAAAAACATTTAACTATATTAACATAGTTCAATCGTAGTAGCAGATCACATATCTTATTTTCTGTCTCGAGTAGCATGAGACACATGGAATACCGTATGCATCTAGGCTAAGTACTCCTATCAACGATACCCCATTGATCGAATTATTTATCCACATACCATTACAAGACGGTTACCATCTATCATACGGCGTTTTAACTTTAATTTCCTTTTTCAAGATGCTTAGTGGCTTCATATAGCATATTGCATAAACCTCATCTTAGATTGTTACCACTAGAAAACATGAACAATCATCACAAGCAGTCGGTACCAATAACAACAATAACATATCTAGTGTAATTCTACAAATAAAATCTGAGGAGGGTGGCCTATACGTAGCCTTACCCTCTACGATGTAAAGGTAGAGATACAGTTTCCGATAGACATTACAAGCAGTGGTACAACAATTAAACTTTCAGTACATTCATGAAGAGTAAAGGTCCTTAATTAGACGTACAAAACCACACCTATATACAGATTAAGAAGAAGTACATGCTCAAAAAGTTCAAGCTTATGTAGTTGAGCAGTTCTTTTTATGCATCGCAGCTCAAACTGTCGATGAATCAAGACTCGATATTTATTGAAAGCAGGGGAAAAAGATTAAGTTACAAAAAGCTCTAACATAAGCTCACATAACTTCTTCCATAGCAGCTGTGGCAGCTTCAGGATGGTAATGAAGTATTTCCGTCCACATCATGTCCCTTATCGTCTCTTCTCCCAAGTCCTCGTCTATGTCAAGATTGATAGGAACCTGCGCTGGGGGATCAGTGTTCGGATCATACAAAGGAGACATGTATGGGTGTTGAAGTGCTTCCATAACACTAATTCTTTTGGAAGGGTCAAACACAAGCATCCTCTGCAGGAGATCAATCGCCAATGGATGAGCTTGGGGATAGAGGCGGGAAAATGGTGTTCCAGGAGAGTATGGAAGTGATTTGATGTACTTCCTCGCCTTTGGATTGTCGATAAATTCTAAATCTTCTTCCCTTTGGCTACCAAGGATGTTGATAATCAATTTCAGTTGGTTAAGGCATTCAGTACCTGGAAAGACAGGTTTCCTCCCTAAGAGCTCCGCAAAAATGCAACCAACAGACCATACATCAATGGATGTTCCGTAGTTGTCACAGCAAAGGAGAAGTTCCGGCGCCCTGTACCAGCGTGTAACAACATATTCAGTCATAAACTGGTCCTTCCCACTGCTTGTACGTGCAAGCCCGAAATCACATATTTTCAGATCACAGTTCGCATTGATGAGCAGGTTCCCGGGCTTCAAGTCACGATGAAGAATATTCGCTGAATGGAGATACTTTAGACCTCGAAGCAACTGCACAAAAATCAGATCGGCTTCAGCAGTGAAAACAGTTAAATCAGCAAGTCTGTACAGTATGCATGCAAATTAGATATCCACTTCTGTTTAGTTTTATTATCTTTTTAGCTCCTGTTTTCAGTTCTTAGAAGTTGCAGTTTGAGCATTCCTCCTTTATGTGATTTTTAAAGAAAAAGGAAAGCATCCTTGGTCTAGAAATCACCATCAGATGACGATGTCCATTACACAGCATGTTTAAGCGTCATGCCGTCATCAGATAATGACATCCATTACATGACATTTTAGGCGTGCGGGGACAAAATATGAAGGGTAAAGCCATTTCCCATAAAGATGTGTCACACTTCTGGATAACTAGCAAAATCGTATTCTATAAACAGAAACCAAATTAGACACGGGAAAACCATATCCAACTAAACCGAGGTCCCAAGCTTGTTAATGGTGGATTTTGGAAAAGGGGCAAAAGACAGCATTCTAGAAAATAGATTAGACAAATTTGCACGAGTTGATGGATCAACCAACAAGGAAATCATGATCAATGTAGGAGTATGTTGCTTGGACTCTTCAAAAATGTCAACAGGTGCATGTCGGATCTTCCAAAGTAATGCATTTTGGAGGATCCGACACAGTTGGGGCAGCATTATTGAAGAGTCCAAGCAACATAAGGACGTGTTTTGACTTCTTGACGGTGTGAAGGAGGAAAAACTCCTAAAGTGAAGCTGCACAACACTTCAGCACAGTCTTGTCTTGAAGAGAGAAACTGGGAAACACGGATAATATGCCGATTTTAAAGTGGTGGCTTAATTTTGACCTGGATGAGGATATGAGCATCTGAAAAACTAGCACAAGCTGAAAATAAGAGCTCATCAAGATAACAACTTTACGAATTCTTAAATTGATGGCCAACTATAATAATTTCATTTCATTTAGAAAGAAAATGGAAATATTAGGATAATCGTAAAAACAGAGAGATACTATAGGCTGAATTGATTCAAGTAGTAAGTTCATGCTGTCACACAGATTTCACACATATTTTAACCCAAAGCAAGAAAAGGAAAAGGTATGTCTGCATATAGGTTCATAGTTCCACGATGTTCTTCACAGAGACATTTTACTAAGGAACTAATTCTTTCCGGTATTGAAAAAAGATGCTGCAAGATGCATATCACTTCAGATAAGATGTAAATTCGAATTTTCCTTTATTATTTTTACCATCCACAAGACAAAACAAGTGAAATAATCTTCCAGGCATATACAATGAGAAAGACAACTAAATTCCCAAAACAAAATGTGCATCAATATACTTTTATAAGAATTAAGCTGTACAATGGATTGGTTTATATAAGAATGGAAAAAGTGATTTCCAAATATACAACTTCTAGACTTCATTGAAAATAAAATATACTTCTTTTAGTGAACCTAACATCAAGATTCAAAGTGCAAGTTGTTCCATAATACTTGGCTTGCTGTCCGATGGAGAGAGTAGGTATTTTGAGGAAGGAAAGGATGACATGCAGGGGGTAGAAACTAGAAAGGAGTAGAACGCAAGTATCAAAGAGTTTGATGGGCTTGAAGAGAGCAGAAAACATGTCATAACCTCCTGTTTTAGCAGATAGTAATAATCTGATACACAACCACTAGTTACATATCAAGGCTTATGTTGATATAAGTAGTGTCTGAATGCAGCCATTTATCAAATTCAACAAAGATATTGAGAAGTTCTTATATGACGAAGACAATTTAGTGCATACTATAGTATTTCGTTTTATATTATTAAAAATATTCATTAGTGACATAACCAACCATAGCATCCAGGTTCAGCACCAATTCTCAAAACAATCTCATCCAAATGGCAAGGGTTCGATCCAGAATGATTTTTGATTTATCTAACAATAATATGATATAGTCAACCCAACTAATCTGGGCAAATGTCTAGTTCTTGTTACATTATTATTCTTTAATAAGAGACGAGAAGTGCTAGTTTAGCAACTAGAGCCAACTTTATGTGTTGAAGTAGACTCATAACTCACAGCAGCTATATATGTGTGATCACAAACATGATTCCGCTTCCTACTACTTCCTATCAAAGGATGATTTGATATTGCCTATTCCACCAAAGTAGAGACTAAATGAGACCGGAACCAGTATAAAGCATTATCTCTTGCACTAACTGCAGATATCTGCTTAAATTTAAGTAATAATGCAAAACCTTCCAGGAAAAAAGTTATAAAGCCTGCTCACGCAATATCAAGATTAAACTTGAGAACCATGTTCTATGCATAAGTTTAATCAGATCGGTTCATAATCTGCAGAAAAAGGTACTCTCCAGGCTAATTTTAATTAACGCTGTTATACTGAATATAAAGCATGGTATCAACTATCAAGTGTTTCAATTTGTCGTTCTGAATATTGAAAAGACTAAGTCAAAAAAGGAATGGTAGAATGATGATACATGGGTCATACTTCATTCTTGTTCAAGCTTTATCCCCCTTCAGCTGGCAATTATTGCTATATATTATTCTATGGTTGAATGAATTGAGGAAGTTAGCCTACTTTGTGTTATTTCGATATTTTTCACTTTATCACGTGACAAAGTTTCATAAATATATAGTAAACAGGAAGGAGAATAGTACAGAATCATTTTTCAAAGCGGCTCCACTGTTGATTGAAAACAGTAGGAAATGAGCATACTTCGTAAATACATAGATGCTATGTAAATCTTGAGCTTCTATTGTGCTTGAACATGGACAATGAAACAACAAATCATGTAATTTTTTAAATAATTTTGGTAAGGAGCACAAAGAACATGTAATGTACATAGATGCCTATATATGGACCTAGACAACAACCAGCTTACTTAAAAACAAGATAGATGCACCTTTACAGATGTTGAAAACAACTTAAAAACTAGGATGACCACAATCTAACAAAACATACACCTAACTACCAACGGCTGGAAGTTATCTTTCCCCTTCTTCAGTAGACAGCCTTCATAGAATCAAAATTTTATTTAAGACAAAATACGCATCACTAATTTACTATGACATTGACATTGGATTTCCATGCAGAGAAGATAGCGCCTCCATGATTGTCATTTACATGGACAACATTCACTCACCAAATGATTTAGAACATAAAAATGCACAACATTCACATAAAAACAGAAAAGATGTTGGCGCTCTCTTCTACTAATCTTAAAGGCCACTTGGTAATTTATGCAACTGATTTGATGGTAGAGCTATTAAGTACAGAAGATCATAAAAGATTAACAAAGGAAAGAAGATCAGGAGGCATCCAAATAGCATCCATTGAATAGATTTTGGCTCGCATGACTAACAATTATTAATTCCACGGGAAACATGCTACCTCCCACCAGCACCTGAAATAAGCACCTAGAGTTTTTGTCTCTGCTTAGATTTGAACCTAAGACCTCATGGTTCTTCTGGCACTTCATTGACCACTAGGCCATACCCTTGGATGCAAAGCAGTAACCATATTACTATACTCCTACTAAAACCACCACCTTCCTTGGATGACTGAAGCTTAAAATGTATCACTATTGTGCAAGTCAGAACACAAAAGTCAAGGACTATGAATTGTACCCTCGTTATGGTATACCTCACTATAATTGCAGGACGAAGACAATCACGTTGATGATCGATGAAAGAATATTCCCTTCAAGCATAGAGGTCAGAACAGGAATTTATGTTTAAGAGAGAAAGAGAGTAGCCAAATTTAGTTTTCTTTTTTTAAAAAAAAAAACAGAACCAAAGAGACAACTGCATAATGGAGCTGCTAACTATCATACAATTGTTTGTGAGCATAGATAGTGCTCTCCATCGGAAGTACCTGGAATAGGAAATACTGGCAATGATCATTCGTGAGTGTTTGAGAGGATTTGACTATTTGATGTAAATCTGTATCCATTAGTTCATATACCAGATAAACATCTTTGAAACTTCGCCTGTGGATTGGCATCATAACATCTTTCAGAGCAATCACATTTTCATGTCTTAGATGGCGAAGGAGCTTTAGTTCACGCAATGTCCTGAGAGCATCAACACGATTCTCAAAAGCATTGTTTATTTTCTTGATTGCAACCTTCTCATTGGATTCCCTGTTAACAGAAGAACAAACAATTCCATATGCCCCTCGCCCAATAGGCTTAATAGGTACATATTTAGTATCAATTTCAAAAAGGGATTGCCACATAGAATAGTAATGCTTCCCTGGGGACCGTATCCCATTTGGTGGCTCAACTGGAGTTGCCATATTCCTGAAATTATGCCATAGTAAGTTAGGAAACTATTTTACGCATAATCTTTTAGGAAATAAATGATATACAGTATTCTGTTACAAAAATATTAATCACTTATAAACTCCAAAAAGAAAATGTGCATACAACCTGATAACAAAAATTTGCGAGCAAACTGAAGTTCTAGATAAACAATCCAACTCAAACGAACTAAATTTTACTGGTTGGTCGAAAACTTTGCACCGCAACCTCCCTAATTCTGAAGCCTACCATGCTTCACAAGCCCGACTTTGCTCACAATAGTTTGAAATGCGCCTAAGCACTACACATCATCTATATGCTTATCCAAATGAGCAATTGTGTTTGAACTGGAATATATAATTTGCAAATAACAATCCTTAAAGTCAGTCCTGACTTATAGATTTCCCTCATAGCAGAGCACAACCTATTGCAGACCTAAACTAATAAAACTGTCTCCTCTTTAACAACTTTAGCTTGTAGATAAGGTAGTTCAATCAATTCAATACCAGCAAGATCGTTAAAAGTTCTTTCCTCAAAGACACCTTATTGATTAATGTCACACTTCAACACTTCCATTAACACAAGGAATAATTTCCAATTCCAACAACATTTTTTCTGAAGTAGTTCTGTTTCTGCGCCGAGGGTCTATCGAAAATAACCTCTCTATACCTCCCAAGGTAGGATTAAGGTCTGCACACGCTACTCCCCCTTCACCCAAGGTATGTTATTGTAATCAAAATGGATCAATTATGACAAAGATAGAAGCTTTCTACATAAAGATAAACAAGAAAGTAAATGTTGCTGACCATATCAAATTCTCTATATCAAGTAAACTAAATAAAGTACACTCAAAAGAACAAAGAAAGCTTTATAGAGCAAATAATTGAAAATTCATGATGCATAATTTCACTGATCTCACAAAACAAAAATGGAAACAAAGAAAATATATATATTAAAAAAAACTCACCTTTAAATTTATACTCTGCTTATACCCAAACTCACTCTTCACTGCAAAAAGCTCATCTTCAACAACCCCATCTCATAAAAATCCAAACATTTTACAAAATTTCTACCCACTTCAGCTTCAGAAACTAACTTTCAAGAAAACCCCATATCATCAAAATCCTAACTTTTTAGAAAATCCCTGTTCAATTCAGCTTCAGCTTTACAAATAAAACCCCATTTACATTCAAGTCGGGTCGAGCAAAACAAGTACTGTGGCTGAAAATAAACCCTAATTAGGTCACCTAGAAAGTAGATTCGTTCTGAAAATACCTAAACAAGAATCAGATCGAGAAAGATCCAGATTAATTAACCTCACATTTCTTTGTTTTCTTCATAAATTTCAGGGAAAAAATTGATGATAACATATTATAAATATCTGTGTCAACCCAAAAAAAAAAAAAAAGATTTTTGGTATATTCTATTTCTCTCACACACACACACTAACTGTTGATCTGTTATCTTGTCGTGATCAGAGTGTAAATTGTCTCATACAGAGTGATGAAGTAAACTATACTTTAAAAATAGCATATATTTCATATTATTATTTTTTGTATTTTTAAGATATACTTTGTAAACATTCTTCCAAAGATAAAGTGACAAATTTAGAATTTATTTTTGTTAATAAAAATACATTATTATAAGTGAATCATGTGAAAAGTAAGTGGCCAACTCCGTTTAGAAATGAATTAATTTTGTTAAAATGGAGTGGAAGTGCTCTATTTATTTTTTAAAAAGAAATTGAAGAACTATATTATATATACTTGTTGAAATAAAAAAGACAGGTCTTCATTAATAACAGGCAAATAAGTTGGAAATAAGAGAAAATAAGATAAATATATTTTTGTTTAGAACCCTCAATTTTGAATGATATTATATACATGGTAACAAAAGTAGCATTTTAATCTTCATAATCATATATTAAACTTAAAAGAATAAAAAAGAAATGAGTAATTTTGATCATGGAATTAAGATCAAATTATAAAAAATTTATATCCCTCACTCTAAGCTAGGATTTTGATCATAGATTTAAGATTAGATTTTTAAAAATTTATATTCAATTATTTATTTGGCTCTAAAATTTGATTAGACTTCCACTCAAAAAAACTTTCAAGTTAAAATATACGTTCAAATACAATTTCAAAAATCTCCAAAGTTAAAATTTCAAGTTTCACACTTTAAAATTTATAATCAAACATGAGCTAATGAAATAGTTCGACACTCTTCTTGTTGGATTTGTTTTGAAGTTATTTTGGGCTTTTGAGGCCCTATCAAGTGTCAACAAGGCCCATATACGTTAGTAAAGCAAGCCCACTAGTCAATTTACAAATGGGCTTTACTCATAAAGTGTGTCAAATTCTATCATTTGGATTTCCTCAGTTGGCCATAGAGTAGGTATCACACTCCTGTCAAAAATAACACAATTGTTATCACCCTATAGAAAATTAACCGGATCGGTATTCGGGTTCCGTAAACTAAAGTCTCGATATAAATCAAGAAGAAAAATAAGAAAAAAACTATTAATAAGGTGTTAGATGCTCTTAATGGTGTCAGGTTTTTTGGTTGAAAACCGTGAGACTTGACTCAAAACAGACAATATCATATCATGTCAAGAGTAAAATATATACCATTATATATTACTAAAATTGAAGTTCAAAATGGGCCTAGGCAGGCTAATGAGTTCTAGTTGAGCCCTCACCCAAAGCCCAATTATATGGGCCTTAAACCTTGGATTGGCACTAGTTAGCACTTAGCACTAGGACTAGGAATTAGCATAAAATATTTTGTATATTGTTGATATATCATAAAGGGATATTAATTGATTTGGTGCTATATACTTTTTTAAGCTATAGTATGAATTTTAATATAGTTGAAGAGACATAATGATCCTCTCTTTATAGTTCAGAATATTTTGGAGAAAGATGAGTGAACCAATTCAGAATATATCAAATTCTTAATAGAAGTTTAGTCAAAATCATATCTTATTCCAATATTCCCAGGCTTTGAACTTAGAAAAAAGAGGTTATTCTTTTTGTTATTATTAATATTATTATTTTTTATCTCTAAAGTAAAAATAAAAATAAAAATTGCTTTTTGGAAGGGTTATTTTCTTTTCAAAAAAGTAGTAGCAAGTTGGAAAATTTGGACCATTTCTTTTGAGCTCATATACTGGCATATTCAACAGTAGTACCTTATTCTTGTCATCATTTTCTGTTTTTCGTGGGCCTTGTGGCTGATATTATCTTACATCTCGTTTTCAATTTGTGTAATATATTTTTTATTTTAGTTCGTTTAGGAAAAAATATATTATGTTCTTTATATTGAAAAGAATTTGACTTTAAAATTTATTTTTTATTGTTAATGAATCGATTCATTGCCTCACAAATGTCTAAGACTAGTAATTTAGTACGAGTATATATTTCTAAAAGTTTGTTTTTGTTTTGAGTTGAATTGTTGTCACATAAATTAAAACAAAAGAAGTCACTACTAATGTTTCTGTTCAAACTAGTTACATTGATATTTTGATTGAAGTAGAGAGAAATAAAAAAATAGTTCTAATATTTTCGTAAGAAAAAAATAGGAAATTTCTCACAATTTCTAGGACAATTTGTTTTTCACTATTGCCTTTTCAATTGGTTAAATAAAAAATAGTGAAAAAAACATTTATCACAACATAGAAAAACTTTTATTTTTAATAGTGAATAACTGTATATTTTTAATGTATATTAATTAATTTGGACATTGGTTATAGGGAGCTCTTGATTATATAGTAATTATATACTGAATATACATGGCATACTAGTTAAATTTTGTGTTCGAATAAAATAAAAAATGAATGTAGATATTTTGTGTTGTGAGTTATATTGAGTTGAGTATGACGTGAAAATTTATCTTTTTTCAAGTACTTTTTTTATATATAAGACTCAAATTTAAAATTTCTGACTAAAAAAGTTATGGTTCTATTCGATGCACCACATCTTTTCGTGATATTAATCATTGTGGTCAAGAACAATATGTTATAATTAAGGAGTATTTTTTTTTTTTTTCATGAATGCACTATATGTCTTTTCATATAGTTTCTAGTTCCTTCTTGCATCTTATACCATCTAAAAAAAAGGATTTTTTTCTGAATAAAACAGAAATTAAATATCAAATCAGGTGAGGTCAATTATCATCAAAGATTTGTGCTTAATATTTTCCCTCAAGAGTTCTCTTTCTTTGTTGTTATTTGGAATTAACTTGTCACGTATCTATTTTTCAAAGTGGACATTAATATAACAATGATATCCTAGACACCGGGACTAAAATTGTATGTGTTATTTTAAAATTCTAAACTCATAAATTTTAAATTTTAAATATGTTTATGCGATAATAAATCATTAAAAATGTAGTGGGAAAACTTTTTGCAGAGAGAGAGGGATTAAATAAATTTGTGTAAGCTTAGCCAACAGATAATATTGACTATTGAACTAGGATAAAATTCCTTTTGCCACTTCATGTAATTTAAAAAATAAAAAGATAACTTTATTTTAAATTTGATAAAAATAAGGAAGAAAAAAGGACCGAAAGGGGCAGACCTAATAAATAATTAATCGAACACAACATGAACTCATCATGAAAATGTGTTCGTCGTATTAATCAGACTGAAATTGAACTAATTTGAATTTATATCGAAATTTCTTTTTTTAGAAATAGAAATTATTTTATATTCTGAATTGAAACTTCAAATCTTTGATTAAAAAGAAAAAAATATTTATTATCCTACGATTTTTTTCGATAGTTATTGTGACTAATAGCATGCTACAATACAATATTTTTTAATTAAAGTATAACATATGTGTATAACTTGTGGTTTACACATTAGATTTGCACTCCATCAGCAAAGTCACTAGCTAGCCATCATATATGTAGAAACCTAGATTGCATACTCATTACATAATTCAACAATGGATAAATATATATGACTCATTAATCATATACATAACAATTAGGACATATATAGCCACAAATTTTTATATTTAATTATTATGTGCAATATTCTAAGTTGGTATAATTTGAATTTACAAGTACCTACTTCTTAGTGGATTATGTTGAGTTTAAATATAGTCTATATTTGACATGGCTCACTAAGCAAATCTCTATTTTTAGGTCACCATTTAGATTATTTTTTTTCAAAAAAAAAAAGTGCAAATATAGCCCTTGCGATCACCCTTTGTGATAATGTCAAATTTGAATCTAATATTTATTCGTATATTACTCAACTTTACATATAAAATATAAAAGTAATATCTTTTTGTAATGAACATTTACGAATAACTTATAAACTTTTAAATTATTATCTAACGCCTTCTTATTTAGATATTCAAATTTACTCAAAATATATATATATATATTTAAACTAAAATCTAAAAAGGTCTATAAGTTAAAACAGAAATAGGAACTTTACCAAACATATCTCAAAAAAGGGACAAACCATGAAAAATATTGTATATAAGTTTTTTTTTTTTTTAACCTTATGTGATGAAGATAGAAAAGGTGTGGTGGGGGTGGGGGGATATGGGAAGCACATGTAAATTCCATAAAAGTATGCAAACAATAGTAAAAAGTTTCAAAAGGGTTAACTCACATAGCAAGACTAATGAGAGCTTCATTTTTTTATTTATTTATGTTGTAGTCTTACTCTTGAGGAATCTATTATATATACTCCCCTCTCTTTTCGAACAAAAATATTATTAGTGGCATTTATTTTTAATTATTGTTAAATATATATTTTTAATAATAATTATTATTTTTTGGATATGTTCTTAAAGTCTTTAGCAGTATTTATTTTAATGACATTTAACTAATGTCGGTAAAGACTTTAACACTATTTATTAGTGTCAATATTTAATACCGCTAAAAGTTATTTTTATTGTAGTGTTTTTATCAACACACACAGATATATATATATATATATATATATATATATATATATATATATATATATATATATATATATATATATATATATTAAGAAAGAGCGATAAAACTCTTACTAGCATTAATTAAATGTCATTGGATTCAGTGTCGCTATAAGCTTTAGGGACATTTATAAAAAATATTAAGGACGCTAAAATACATTTTTAGTGAAAATTAAGCTATTACTGTTAATTAATTATCGCTAAAGATCATTTTTTTACGTAGTGCCACCCTCTAAACCACCCCAACCCCAACAACCATATCCAACCATAGATCTTTAACTGTAGTTCCATTTTATAATGCTCTATATATCCTTTACTTCTTCTCCAAAAACCTTAGTCATTCCAATTGGAACTATCTCTCCATATTACTTTTTCTTTTAAAAAAAAAAACATGTTAGGATCAATAGATCTACCAGATTGTGTTTATTCGAAAGAGCCTACTTTCATAAGTCCAATTAGTCCAACACCAAATCACACCCTTTATTTATCAAATCTTGATGATCAAATGTTCCTTAGATTTTCAATAAAGTATCTTTATATTTTTACTAAGTCCATAAATTTGGAAAAACTTAAATATTCACTATCAAGAGTTTTAGTGGATTATTATCCTTTAGCAGGGAGATTATTAAAATGTCCACAAAATAATCATAAACTTCAAGTGGATTGTAATGGAAAAGGTGCTATTTTTGCTGAAGCATTTTTGGATTTAAGTGCTGATGAACTTCTTCTTGTTTCTAATAAACCTGATAAATCTTGGAGAAAATTATTATATAAAGATGAAGCTCAAAGTTTCTTGGATATTCCTCCTCTAGTTGTGCAGGTAAAGTTTCTGAGTTTAACTTCTATACGTTGATTATCATATTATCTAACAAAAAAAATGAAACATAAAGTTTATATATTAAAAACATATAGAGTACAAATATTATTAATATCGATCTTCTTTCTTTTCTTACGAGCATGAAGTACACTATCAACTTACTTGCGTGATTCTACTCTGTATTTTTGCAATTTTTCTATGTTTATAAGTTAGTAGATTTTTTTTTCATTTAATTTTTGAATATCTTGATACGATTACATGGTTCGACTTAGCTAGTTAGAGTTTTCACATTTTTAATTACAACAAGTGAACATTACTTAAAGATGTCACATTAAGAATATGTGTTATTGATTGATATTATGGCTAAAGGTTAAATTTGTATTTCAATATGACTTTCTTGTGTGTGATGTTCCCAAGACAACATGTATGGTTCCCTTTTCACCATCATCTCACATTTTCTTCTAATCTTACCCATTAACACTAATATAAAGGTTTACATGCTTTAATTTGATTTGATTATCAACTTTGGTCAAGTTCTTTGTATATTCAAATAGTATTAACTAGGGAAAATATTGAAACATATATACCCCATTATGCGCTTAAGTTACTAATATACTTTTATGCTCACTTTAACAAGTGTATCTAAATTAATATTTCGAATGATAGTATCAAATGGCAAACATAGAAGACACGTCAAAAGTGAAAGTGAGATTTTAACTTTATATGTTCTGAATTCTAAAAAGATTTAAATAAACTAAATTTTCAACACATATAAAATTTGAATAAAATCTACTATATTTTATCAAATTCATACTAAAACCTTACATATCAAAGATGATTATCTATATATGTATAACGTTTAACAATTGATTCGTGTTAGGGTTCATATGTGAAGTAACGATATAACTACCTTTGTATTTTGAGTAGCATTGCTAGTAGATATGAATCTTTATTATCGAAAAATTATATTATATTATAATTTAAGTTATATCGAAATACTTTGAATGCACCATGGAAAATGACTTAAAGTCATGACCCTACTCACTCATTCAACGGCTTTCTCCCTTTTGTTTCTTTTACTTTATTTTATTTGTTCTTTTTTAAATTTTATTTTAGCTTAATATTTTTATGTTAAAATGACAAAAATACCCCTTCATAGCCACATTTGTTTCCCGTTACAGGTAACAAATCTCCGTTGTGGGGGCATGATCCTCTGCACCGCAATCAACCATTGTCTATGTGACGGCATCGGGACCGCTCAATTTTTACATGCATGGGCCCACTATACCGTGGACCCCACAGTCAGTTTATCAATCAAACCGTTCCACTCTCGCCACGTGTTAAAACCCCATGATCCGACACAAATAACCTCTATACATCCTGCATTTACGAAAGTACCCCTTGATGATCAAAATCCCCAATTTGACCTCAACCTTCACCAATATTTACAATCACAACCTGTTACCCCTACTTCTATTACCTTTTCACAGTCCCAAATTCTATACTTGAAAAGACAATGTTCTCCCTTGGTAAAATCCACTAGCTTCGAAGTCCTAGCATCTCACACGTGGCAGTGTTGGGTAAAATCATTGGATTTACCATCTTCTGTTAACGTGAAATTATTATTTTCCGTTAACATTAGGAAGACGGTAAAACCAGAATTACCACAAGGGTATTATGGGAATGGATTTGTGCTAGGGTGCGCCGAGGCACCAGTTAAACAAGTGGTGAATGGTAACTTACAAGACACGGTAAAATTAGTGCAACATGCTAAGTCTGAATTAACGAACGACACAGTAAAATCAATCGTCGATTTATTAGAGGATAAAACCATAAAAACGGATTTATCGACTAGTTTGGTAATTTCACAATGGTCAAGATTGAGCTTAGAAGAGGTAAATTTTGGAGAAGGTAAACCAATTCAAATGGGTCCATTAACAAGTGATATTTACTGCTTGTTTTTACCGTCATTGGGTGAAATTGATGGAATTAGAGTATTGGTTTCTGTGCCAGAAAATGTTGTGAAGAAATTTGAATATTATATGAAGGAACTTTGGGAGGTAAATGATGTTAATGGAGATATTATCAAAGGACATCTTCAATATGAAAATCAAAAAATGATTTCTGCTTGAATTTAATTATTTAGGAAAAGAATTATATTTTAGTTTCTAATTTTGATTTTCCTTTTTTTGTTTTGTTTCTTTTGTATGTGTTTTCATGTAATGTGTATTACAAGAAATTGTGAATGCAATAATATTTTAAATTTTTTTCGAATTTAATTGGTCAAAATAGCCAATACTTTTATGTATTAGAGAAAATTTGACTTTTCTAATAAAAATAAGTTTGTAAATGATATTTTAAGTTTATTATTTCATCTTTATCCGTCCAACAACCTGAAACTATGCTATCAAACTTTCATTTAGGGTGTGTGTCTGTCGGTTTGGTTCGACTTTATATTATCGAGATATGATTTATTGATTTTTGATTTTTTAATATGCTTACCCAATAACAAATCAATAAGATATTTTTTATCGATTTTTGGTTTATCATTTTTTTTATTATTATCGGCTCGATTTACACAATAAGAAAAAATGTCCGTAAAATATTATATATCTTCTCATTTTTCTAAATGTTTTGATATAGTAAAACAAAAAATATAATGAGAAATTGCATCAATAAGAGAAAATATAGTACGAAGGCTATATTACATGTTACCATTAAAATATAGTATGAAATTTTTTACGTTAATCATAAATTACGGACCTTTACAAACTTGCAAATGTTATAACCTACAATTACAAACTAAACTAAAATAAATAGTCCAACAAAACTAAAACTAAAACTAAAATCAAAGAGCTACATTATGAACCTTTTACTTTAATCTTTAGGCTGTGAATATACAGTAAAAACTAGTAAAACGACCTAGTGTGAAGTTGGTAGAGTACTAATTATTTTGATATAGTTATAGTGTCTATTATATAATAAATTATTAATATTTAATAATTATGAAGGGTAAAATAATAAATTATTACCATCGTATTAAGTTATCGATTTATCCAATAGTAAAAATCCATATCGAACTAATAACCCAATAATTTTTGTATAAACCTATTAAAACCCAATTACACAATAATATTTTTCTTGTTTGATTTATTGATCAATTTGATTTTACTCTCATTCACCCCTAGTAATATTTTGCTAAATTAATTATATATTTTTTTGGATAGTATTTTTTTAATTTACTTAATCATACCAAAAACTTTAGTGTGAAATATGCGAGGGATAGATGAGGGTCATTTGTGACCTATTAAACTTTCGATGATGCTATTTCTTTTTTGGTTATTTTATATATATAGTACAAACATATATTTCCTTGTGGAATGGAACAAGGTATATAAGATCGTTTAGGAAACAAGGTATATTTTGTAACTTTATAAATAGGGATAATGCCTAAGTACCCCTCAACCTATGCCCGAAATCTCAGAGACACACTTATACTATACTAAGGTCCTATTACCCCCCTGAACTTATTTTATTAATAATTTTTTACCCCTTTTTAGCCTACGTGGCACTAGTTTGAAAAAAAAAGTCAACCATCGTTGGGCCCACAAGATAGTGCCACGTAGGCTAAAAAGGGGTAAAAAATTACTTATAAAATAAGTTCAGGGGGGTAATAGGACCTTAGTATAGTATAAGTGTGTCTCTGAAATTTCGGGTATAGGTTGAGGGGGTACTTGTGCATTTTCCCTTATAAATAAGTTATCCAAGAAAACGATACTTAAAAAGATCAAAAATATATTTAAATTTTTTATTAATTTCGTAAATATATTATAAGTTTTGTTATAAGAATTTTCTATTTGAACTAGAAAAGTGATCAACTGACAATTAAAATGTGTTTTAATAAATATTTTATAATACTTCACGTAAAAAGTCATACATATGATAAATCAATAATAAAGTTTTAAAAATCGAGATATTTTAGATATATTTTTTATGGAAAAAGGCTCAAATATGTCATCGAACTTTCAAAAAAGGCCCATTTATACTATCAGTTAAAAGTTTGACTCATTTATGCCATTACCATTAAAGAAAAAGTTCATTCATGCCATTATTTTTTAACGGTGATTTTATAAAACATTTTTGACACGTGGCCAATTATAATTCGGTCAAGTCAACAAATTTTTCAATAAAAAAAAATATAATTCTAAAAAAAATTGAATTGATTTTTTTATTTAAAAAATGGAAAAATGCACAAGTACCCCCTCAAACTATGCCCGAAATCTCAGAGACATACTTATACTTTACTAAGATCCTATTACCCCCTGAACTTTTCGGCCTACGTGGCACTAACTTGAAAAAAAAAATACAACTAGCGTTGACCCACAAGATAGTGCCACGTAGGCCGAAAAGGGGGTAGAAAATTATTAATAAAATAAGTTCAGGGGGTAATAGAACCTTAGCTAGCGTTTGGCCATAAATTTTCAAATATTCTTGGCAAATATTATTTGAGTGAAAATTTGGGTGAAATTTCACCATGTGTTTGGCCATAGGATTTGGGAAATATATTTCACCTTTTTAGAAAAATATGATTTATATCCATAAGTTTTAAAAACTATTAAAACTAACTATAAGTTTGTATTACAAGTCAATTGGATGTTCGTTACAACAATAACAAATAGTTTCCATCACACTAGAGCAATGTGGTAATTTGAAGCGAGTGCAACAAGCATCATTCCATATATCGTGAAGTAGACGAAGCACATGATTTTATTACCTTGAGTTAATTTTTCATCATTTTCATCAACAATCATATCATTATTTAATATTCACTAAATATTTCATCACTATTTTGGTGTTCACGTAAAAAAAAATTATGTAATACAACACAAACAACTACTATAGAGGGTGTTTTTATAAAAGATAAAAGTTTGGGGTAAAATTTTAATTTTCAAAAGATCCCAAATAATGAGATTTGGCCCAAATACTAGAAAAAACTAGTATTTGAGAATTTGGGATATTTGCCAAAAATATTTGCCAAATAATGACAAATTGTATGGACAAACATTATTTGCCAAATTTTTCCCCCAATATTATTTGGAAAATCTATGGCCAAACGGGTCCTTAGTATAATATAAGTGTATCTCTGAGATTTCGGACATAGATTAAGGGGTACTTGTGCATTATCCCTTAAAAAATTGATGATGTGGCCAATTATAATTCGACCACGTCATAATTTTTTAAATAAAAAAATCAAAATTCTGAATAAAATTGAATTGATTTTTTTTAAAATTATGGTTTTTTTATTTTAAAAAATTGATGATGTGATTGAATTATAATTGATCACGTGTCAAAAATAGTTTTGCAAACGGTTAAAAAATAATAATATGAATTAGCACTTTCTTTAACAATAATAATATAAATGAATTAAACTTTTAACTGATAGCATAAATAAAACCTTAAAATTTAATGGCATATTTGAGCATTTTCTCTATTTTTATCTAAAGGAAAAAACTTAGAGACAAAAAGAGAGAGAAGCTCCGCTAGACAGGGCGTATATTTTTCCAGTTATTGTGTAACAAGATTCTTGTTTTACGCATAAAGGTGAAAACAATTTGTCCTACATAGTCAATTATTTTGGAAATGATATTTTGTTCCCTACTTTTTGCTCTATTATTTTGGTACTACTACAATTTTATGTAAATTTTTGCTCTATTATTTTAGTACTACAATTTTATGTACATTTTGCTCTATTATTTTATTACTATTTTTTGCATAAAAGTGGTTCTTATATTATTTTAGTACTACAATTTTATGTACATGGCCTATCAATTTACAAACACGAAACAAAAGATGTGTCCATATTGATAGAACATTTGAAGTAATGTGTGCAGTGTTTGGACAATATAATTGAGTAACTAAAAAGTGTATTCTTATCTACAGTTTAAAATTTTAAAAGTAAAATAATAATGTATTTTAATTTGATGTCAGAGTAAAAAAAAAGTTCTAAATTTGAATGTTACCTTCACTCATATTAACAGAATATAATTAATTTAAATTCACGTAAAAAATAGAAAGAGCATATTGAGAATATAATTAAATAAATAAGAATACTTTTTTTAACAACTTGAGTTTTTATAAAGAATGTGTTAAAAATATAATTATTAAGAGTACTTTTGATTATTTTTTTTCAATTTAAATTCTTAATTTATTATAGAACATTTAGTACTATGACTTATCACTAACGTGTGAATACTCGAAGATATATTTATATAATAGTCCTATTCATTATCATTATCATTAATTTTAAAGTAGCTTGTAAATATAATGCATCTCTGCCATTTAAAAAAAATGGAGGGAATTAATTGGAAAATAATTAAGCTGCACCACTTATACAAGTTGCCTTTCTTTTATTATAATTAATGTTTCAAATTTATCTTTTCAAATCTTAACTATGTCAATGGCATGAATGGAAAAGAATTAAGTGGCAAGCTGAATCATTATATTTGGTCAATGATCAATTGTTCATAAAAAGATTATTGAGTTTTAATTAATTATATATAGTTCCAATTATACTCTTATATAACAATAATTAAATAAAACATGATTACTTTGTTGCTGAGTGCTATTATATCATATTCAACAATTACATAAATGATAAGTATAAATATTAGAATATAAAAGTAAGCTTCCAAAATTGACAACTATGCACCTTGAAAGATATAAATTCCTATATTTCTTTCAATTTTATAATTTTAACAATAATTTAATTATGTAATATTAAGTATACGTAATCTCCATATAAATGAAGTATATACTAAAAGAAAAAGGATACAATAACTTCCCAACAAAATTATCATCATCAACACCAAATTTAATGTAATTTCACAAATGAAGTCTGAAAAACGTTGTTCATACCATGAATTAAAACAAAAATATTATTTTTAAAGATCCTCAACTCAAAAAAAAATAAAAAATGCAAGACTCGAAGAAAAATGAAAAAAAAAATTGCAGCAGCAAGAACATATGATCATACATAATTTTATTGTATATATTTATTATATATTTGATTGTACAACCAACTACATAACTATATTTACAAACTAAAGTGGATTCATTTTTAGTCAATTGATTAGAAATATCATGATCCCTTGACCCTTACTAATGAATGATTTGGAAAATTAGACACTTGTAATGTCATTGATTGGTTAAAAGAAAATTAGCCAAAATCTTAACCCATTGAATATTGCCAATCAACTTAATCATAGTTTTAATCCTCAAAAAATTTCAAGATGTTTGACCTAAATTATGCAAAACGAACAAATTATCTTGTCCAAAAAGATATGCTTTTATGTTCAAGATGTCAAAAGAATCAATGCTCTTTTATAATTGGCTAATCAAAGATAAAATTCCTTCTAATCTTTTTGCTTAGTTAATTAAGGACAAACCAATTAGATTTTAGTTAAAAGTCAATGGCATGATGAGAAAAAGTAGAAAACAATGATGCATGGGAGTCTAGTGTTTCAATAGTGGGTGGGAAGTTATTTTAAAAGGAATATTATGCTAGTACAATTGTGATATATATATATAAGAAAAATGTCACAATGAATTATAGTATATAGTTTTAAAATGCATTATAATGAGCATGATGTATATTATACTATATAATATAATAGAATATAATATCATATCTACTAGGCCACGAGTCCACAACTAGACTTACTTTTTAGATCCACATGAAAGATACTCATAAATTATACATTTGTCAAAATCTAGGATTCCAAAACGTATGGCTTATTGTGCTGACATTCACGCATGCTCTCATTTTTTTTAGTGTGATTTGACATTCCTTACATTTCAATTTTATCGGCAGAAGATAGCAGATACTCGATAAAATAATTAAAATATATTACATAACTTTGGTTATAAAATTCAAACTTCCAAGCACATGAATGAGAAATGTTTTCTTCGATATCAATGTTTCGATCATCTTATATCTATTTCGATGAAATTATAGTCTTAACATTCAATGAGTAAACTTGAAAGGGTTACATTAAAGAAAAGAGAAAATGTAGAAGTTGCTTGAGAAACTAATTAAGATCTAAGAAGAATTAATTAAGATATTGTTTTTTTTTTTTTTGACAAATCTTGTAAAACAAATGAATACTCTATCATTTTGTCTTTGAAGTAAACTTAAAGAGGGCTTGATTGGGCCTTGAGATTTGTTACTAGGCCCGTTTTCTGTGGACTTCATAGGATTCTAAAGAAAGACCATTTGTGGGCTGTTGTATTCCTCGGCCCATGGGTTTTAAATCATAGCATAAAATGGGCTTTATAAAACAAAGCCCATAATAGTTCAGTTCGCAGATATTACCAAGGAAAAATTACATAAATTAGTACATTTTAATAAATAATTACTGATTTTAATAATATTTTTTATTTATTACTATTTATAGCAATATTATGTTAAATCTGCAATATGAATTAAAAGTGAATTATGTATGCAATATATATGAATTATAATTGTTTTTTAAAATATATTATGTTTGTTTAGTAAAAATTTGACACATTGTATTATAAATATATTAAAATGTGAGATAAATGTATCATAAATCATTAAAACTTGTATTATATGTGAATAATAAATTATTATTTATAATATGTATTATAAATAAATTAATACTGATCAAGTGAAAAAAATATTGTTAATATAAATGGTAAATATTTTGTAATGCAAGTTTCCTATTACCATTTACCTTTAGTTTTAGGTTTATTCAAGTCCATTCGTCATTGGACCCGAAAAGGAGAACGACGAATATTTGGCTAAATTTAAATATATTTTTACAAGTGGTTAAATTCTAAGTAGGATCTTATGACTGTGAAGTCCATTGTATGCTAAATCCAACAATTTCTATTTTTTTTTTTGCATTATAATCCGGTTTTTAATCAATTTAAAATAAATTTAACGATTCCAAATTAGCCAACTAAAAAAATTTTAACCAGGTGGAAGAGAAAATTTAGTATATTAATCCATTGTAATTTTTGCTTTTTATGTACCAATACTTTGCAAGGCTATTTAAAAAAAAATCAAATTGTAAAGGATTATATCGAATCTTCCCTTGTTGGAAAACTTACATGACTTAATACATTTTCAAAAATAATTACTAATTTTAGCGATACTTTTTATTTATTACAATTTATAGCAATATTGTGATAAATCTTTAATATGTATTAAAAGTGAATTATGTATGAAATATATTTGAATTATAATTGTTTTTGAAATATAATATGTTTTGGTAAAAAGCTGTCAGTAAAACTTGTATTATATTTGAATAATAAATTTATCTTTGTAATATGTATTAAATTTATATTATAAATGAATTAAAAGTGGTCAAATGAAAAAAATATTATTACTATAAATGATAAATATTTTTTTATTATAGTATATTTATGGAAATTTTCATTAATAGGTTAAGAAAGGCCCATTTCATAAATCATAGTCAACAGAGAAACTTTTCATTGTTCAATCATGCATAACCAAACACGGAAATAGTCGAGTATACCAACGGGGTTGTGGTGAAGTGAATAATGATGTATAAATTTTCTCTCATCTTTAATCAGAAGTCTCTTTGAATACAGAATCGTCTTTGTTAGGGATCAATACTTTCCTCCAATATGAAACTTCCCCATATATATCCAAATTTTGTCAGATTTCAATATAGATAATAGACACTTAAAAAGATAAAAAGAAAATAGTCGACCACAAGAATTCAAATATCCTTTTACTCATCGTATTTAGAAAGGAAATCATCCTAATTATGTAAAAAATTGACTTCAAATTAAATACACTTCACTTTTAAGGCGATATTGTTCGAGACAATATTTTTACAAATAACCACTTATTCAACTTCTACGAGTGCAACTTCATGACATTCCGATACAATGACTTAAGTTATAAAGTATTTTATATTTGATAAATCTGTTCATCAAAATATAATTTTTCGAACATGGTAGTACCTTAATGCGTGCAATATGTTAATGTGTAGCTACAATAGGAAAATAATCCACAGAGAACAACAGTATATTTCCGCAGAATTTCAGGCTTTTGACACCACTAGACAATTTACTCGACATGTTTTTTCCTTCTTAATTTGCAACAATCTCATCTTCAAAAATATGTCAAATCTCTTTTATTTAACTCTTCTTATATACTATAGTTTTGAAATTATTTTGTATCAACTTCTGGTTATATATTTAATCGAACTTAAATAACTTATAAAATATTATTAAAATTTTGTATGCGATCATATTGCTTTCTTTATATATAGTTAGTTAGTGATGGAAAAATTATTATATGAAAATAACCAACCCAAATTTGGGTGTTGTTACTAATCCTACATTTTGAACCGTCGAAATTATTAATCACATAAAAGTTAGGTTAACTTGGTCTAAATGTGTAGTGCAAATGAATAACCTTGTCAAAATATTAGAAAATAACTATATATAAATTATTTTATTTGGAAATAAGCAAATATAGAAAAATAAACAAAGATTTCAGAACTTCGTAAGAATTGGAGGGATTGGGTTGTTGCACAATGATGTTACTATTATCTGCCCCATTTTGACGTAATTTATTTCAGTCTAGGTATCATCCGTTTAAATTTGATCTGTTCATTTATTAACTCATTTAATTTTAAATTTATTTGTGTTTGTACTAGAAGATTTATCTGAAATTATATTCCTAGACTAGAAGACTAATGACCATCAATAATATGCACTAATGACTATATACAAATTAAAAGTTTTATTTGAATAAGATTTCCACTTAACTCAAGCCCTAAAAATTTCCTAAACACTACACGTGCATTTCATTAGTAGAAAATTATGTTGGTCAAGGACATCGACATGACATTTGGGTCTAATCTTGAAAGGTATTAAACTGAATTATTGCTCTATCATATATTTGCCTTTGTTATATATAGAGCCTTGTGAAACCAGAAATTTGTAATCCTTGATTTAATTAATTAACGAAACAAAATTACTTTTTTAGTCCTCCAGATACATTATCATTTTTGTTAGCGAGTATTTTAGACTTTAATGTGAGACTTTCTAATGCTAATTCAAATTTAAATATCAAATGGAAAATTCTAAAAAAAAGTACAGATTTGATATGATCAATCATGATGAAAATGATATAGTGTGACCATGGGTTGTGGTGCTCCACCCTTAAACAGAGCTCTCGGGTTTTGAGCCCTGGGTACGAAGAAAATTTTGTTGGGAACGTCGCCCCTGAATTGGACTTCGGATTTAGCCGGAGCTTCAATGTGGACTATAGACACCGGGTGAGAAATAAAAAAAAAGACAATAATATAGTGTAATCTTAATAAATAAAACAGAAAAAGATCATTGTTAATTCCTACCATGATACGACTTAATTATATCTTGTAAAAGATAAAGATAATTCACTTGTTAAATTGAATCAAATCTTATCGTATACCAAAAAATACTTATAATTCTTTGAGACTCTATTACACATTCTACTTATATTTGTTTGTTCTTTTTTTTTTTTAACAAAATCATACTTCAACTATTGCATTTTATTGTAATTAAGATAATATCATAATAGAGAAATATCGTGCAGTAAATATACTATAGGTCTTAAATTTTTTTGAAGAAATAAATAAATTTTGATATTTTATATTTGATATTTGATACAGAAAGCAAGAAGAGACAAGACCCTACTGTTGGATTTCATTAAAAAATTTGTGAAAGGCAAATATTCTCCAGACTTGAATGCTTTGTCTTCTTGTCAAGACACTCCCTTTAAATCCTACAACTTTAGACCTCCTTTTAAGGGCTCTTTTTCCAAATCTGTGTAACTTTGAGTTCCATAATTTAATCCTTTCATAAAAGTTGTCTTCAAATATTATACACATTTGTAATGTAAATATATATATATATTTATGTCACCTAACCCTAGAAGTAATATGTTGGTCTTTGGGTCAAAGTCTTAATTCTTTTTCACCTAGATACACCACACCAATATATATAATCTTTTCTTTCCAACAATCCAAAAAAGTGAAAAAAAAGAAAGTAAGTGATTTTATTTGTTATTTTCTATTGTATGGATCATTAGTAAGCTAGAAAATATTATTTGAAGATATCATATAGGCAAACCTTGAATGTTGTGGTGGGTAAGAGTAGGTCTTAGAGGAGATAATCAGCGTGAAATGTCGTTTATAAAATTTATTTTTCCCGTACTTTAACGGAAAAATCATTTTCTTTGTTGTTTATAAGAAAAAATATTTTCATTTCAGATACGTTAGACCAACTAAAAATGAAAAAAAATGAAAACCAAACATGTCCCTTATAGTACCTACCATGGAGTTAGGAGTAAGAAGTAAATATAATTTAATCTTTTGTGACCATATTGTAAATCTTGGTATCTATTCATAGCAGCATATCAAAATTAGGAGTAAGTATTGTTTAGGTAGAAATCAATTAGCAAATTAAAGATACATTTTGATATGATAATGATAGTGCTAATTAATTAGTAGTACTATATGTAGTACCAAAAAAATGTTTTGACCTCGAAAGTTGACTGATTATTATTACTTGCAAATAATTAAAGAAAGATTGTTTTGATTATGTGATGGTGATATGGAACCCTAAAGTCATCAATGATGACAAATTGCTTTTAATAAGATAATATATGTATATACTCACATATTCTCAAGAAGTTTTAATATATCTTTTTGAAAACAAAAGCACAATTAATAAAAAATAATAATTAATTATTGATTACTTAACTAAAAATAGGGTATATTTGTGTTTTGAGTGTGTGACAGTGAATATACAGTACTCAGAGAGGAATATTCGATTTCTTTATCTTATTTTATTTCTATTATTCAAACATTTTAAATGATTTATCTTATATTAAATTGGGGATCAATGTCATATAACTTTTTAATCAATCAAACAATTAAATATTGTTTTAGAAAAATGCACTTACTTTGAATGAAAGGCCATACATTTTATTTTATTTTTTTTAAAAAAACTCAATAATTAGGCACTCGTGGGGACCAAAGAGTATGTGTGGAGTTCCCTACTTGAATTTTCTAATGTTTACTTTTTCATGTCTAAAGGAATATAAGTACAAAAACTAATCTTCTTTGGGATGTATATTGTACTCTTTTTTGAAAGTTAGTTGTTTCAACTTTTCAAATTATAGAGTTAAACTTTTTTAATACAAAAATAAGGTGTTTAATTAATAAACGTATTTTTGGTAGAGTACATATCTTAATATTAAGTTATAAAAGTTGTGGTGAACGGAATGATATATACTCATTTATTTTTAATCAGAGTCACTTTTCTTAGAAAATATGTCTTTTTGATACGAATCCAAACTTAATTGAACTTTAATGTGAATATCTGACACTGAATAAGAAACAGAAAAAATAAAATACTAAGTTAAATGTTTTGAGATTATACTTCTTTGACTAATTTATTTCATCCAGGAAGTGAGGTATTTATAAGACCAAGTTTGATAGGATAAAGTTGGTTATACATATTTTACTTTGTTTAATTGAAGGTATAATTTATAACACCATGAATAACATTTTGAATTCTGAATATTAATTCCGTCTTATTTCATGAACCAAATGACCTTTAAAACAAGGCAAACATTTAAAATAATGATAATTTCGATTAATTAGTATTCAATTGTAGAAACTAAAAACATATATGAGCTAAACTATTAACGATTCGAGGGAATGGAAAGTGACAAGGCAAAGAGTGGATCTTAAAACCATCATTGAAAAGCTAAGGTTTTAATCAAACGTTTGGTAGTAAAACATAAAATAGTGGAGATGAAATCTGAAGCAGAGAAAACAGCTTTTCTTTTTTAATTTATTGAATCAATCTTTATTTTGGAAGATAGTGATTAGTGAGATTAAAGATTATAAAAAGGTGACAATTGCAAGTAAAAAAAAAAAAAAAGTAAAAGAAAACGTAATAATTAAATTAAGCAGAAATCTACTTATAACTATTACCATCAAAATGTTCTTTTGTTATCTCTTTTTGTCAAATAGTAATTACCAAAATGTTATCTCTTTTAATGATCTGATACATTAGAATGAATATCACGAAGACTAACGTAAAATAAATAATAGCACATGTTACAAAAGATAATAGCCAGTTTAGTCCAACATAATTATTAATATATAATATTCACGTTGTATTTTGGTCTAGTTTATAAAAAACTGTTATATCATTTCATGTTGATTGAAAGATTACGATATTACTCTTTTTTATATTCTTACATTATCTTTATACTACATGAGCTAACTTTTAAAACTGCATATTTGCGATATATTGATAATATAAATTTAATTCAAGACCAAGAAAGTTTGATTATTTTGGTAGAAGATAAGAGTTGTCTTTCCATAATATTAAGGACATAATAATAAGAACAATAATAATAATATTAATAATAAATTGAATTATATATATATATATATATATATATATATATATATATATATATATATATATATATATATATATATATATATATATATATATATATATATATATATATATATATATATATATATATATATATATATATGGGGAATACTGTTGAAAGGGTAAAAGCAAAAAGGGGAATTGGGATAAAAGCAAATATGAGTTTGCCCATACTCTGATGATCTCACATTCTCCCATCTTAAACTTTTTCCTCCAATTTAAACTTTTGTGGGACCTTTTCTACTTAGTTATTATTTTTCGTTTTAATTTGTTTATTTAATTTTTATTTAATAAATTTTATAAATTTTTATAATTTTAAACTGAAAGATACATAAAATATATCATATAATCTTTAATTTTACTGTGTTAAAAATGTTATGTAAAAATTAAGATAAATAAATTGAAACAGAGAAATTAATTTGTTGCTATTTAATTCTTTGATAGAATATTGACAGCTTAATCATACTTTATTTAATTATGTGTGTAACTAATAATTTATAAATTATGCCTACTTTATATCATCTTACTCGAGAAAAAACATATCTCAGTTTGATCAGTAGACACAATGAGACAAAATCCTTAGTTTAAGAGAATAAAAAGATGTACCTCCTCCCCAATTTCCTATGGAGTAATTAATTAATTAGTATTACTTATAACACTATAGTATATTTCTACATGGATCCTTCTTGAAGTTTCAGAGAAGAAACATAAAATAAGGAATATATGCTGGAAAGTGGATCTTAATATATACGATAGGCTTTAATATAACATATTGTACCCTTTCGATAGTTTTTGTTGTTAAAAAATTAGAGCATATATACCTATTATATTAATAGACATATACGTTTATAATCTTATCTATTCATCCGACATCGGATCGATAGATAAGATTGTGCCACGCGTCCCTATTTAATCTTCTGTTAAAGTGAAGGGCATATATGCTTTAGTTTTTGGACGACAAGGGTACCAATGTACCCAAAATATGACGAAAGATATCTGTATATACTATTTACAATAGTTATCTGGAATATATTTTTCCTTTTTCCCTTGATTATATATCTCTATGGAAATAATTTTAGATCATGTAACAAAAATAAATATTAGAATGTTGATGTCATGGAAAGGTCAAATTGACATCATTATAAATTGGTAGTTACATAGTGTGGTATGTCCCATAGGGGGCTACTACTCCTGAGAAAAAAAAGTAGTACATTTTTTAGCAAATGGAAGTATGCAAAGTATATGATGACATTTTTCCAATATTAATAATATATATTGGTCCCCTCCATTTGCTCATTATATTTTGTTTCATTAGTCTTCTCTATATAATTTTGTTCATTCTTCTTGGGTTTATACAAATGTATTCATTCTTCTTCATCAATCTACTTTTATTACGTACACGTTGTTTTCATACACTTGAGACCTAGATGTGGTTCTCATTTAGTTCTACTCTGGAACGTAATAAAAAACGTTTTATCATTTTGTCCTTGTACTATTTTGAAACTATGCATCTTTTCATTCGATAAGGATCTTGTTATAATCGCGTGTGAATGTGAAATATATTAAATAAGCGGATGAGATCTCTCTGTTCTTAAATATGTCTACGGGTTCAAGGAAAATTACATTTTACTTCTTTATAGTTTGATTTTTCGTACTACTAATAATTTTGATTCTCTTTAAATGGATCCTATGTGGTGTGAGAATTTGGATTAATCGGGCGAGTAATTGAATCAAATGAATAAAATAAACCAAGAAAGGAAAGTATATACGCAATCAAAAAGTTAGTGTCAAGATCCAAAGTCATGACACATACGTAATGTTATCTCATTACTAGAAACCTGATTTCTTTAACAATATTGATCGCCAATAAAAAGTAGAATTTCTTATAGTGGCTTAGACCTAATAGCTGTCACGGATTAGTAATATACAAGGTAAGGGTCTAAGCCAACCCTCCCCCTACCCCCCACCACCACCACCACCACTTAGGGTGCTCGTATATATCCTTGGTGGTTGGAGTCGAAAAAAAAGATGTCACAAATTTTCTTTCAGTTATGTCATTATTATCAACTTTGAAAGCTTGCATATCATGTGAACTTATACGTGCGTGACACATAATATTAGCTTTAGCTTAACAAATGTCATGGATTTGTCCCTCCGGCTATACCAGATTGACCCCAAAAGCACACATGGCATGTGAACTTGTGCAATACCTTGTAAAGCTCGTATGATTTTTCTCTTTCATTCATATATAAGACTCGCCTAATATATCATGTGCAAGTCTTCTTCAAAATCTAGCCAACCTAGAAGCTATTCTGTTAGTCCTTCTCTTAACTCGCCCTTATCTATCCACCCTCTTGGGAGTTCGGACCGTGTCTCAGTCCTAGTGTGGCTGATCATCCGAAAAGACCAGCTAAGCATCATTGGTTTGTCTTTGGCCGGGTCACAACTGGATAGCTCATTACATGCCTACATTGTACCTATTTCCAATAGATCATCAACAATTATATGTATATCAAGACATTGGACCATTAAACTTGAACTTAAAAGAGTTACTCAATAGCCTATATTGCATGCTCTTCCTTATCTTTTTATCACAATACAACTTTTAATTACAAGGAAAACTAACAAATGTATATAGCTAGTATCATGGACCACATGAATAATGGAAAGATAAGCATATCCAAATTGGCCTTTATGTTTTAATTTTAATATATACCAACAAGAAGGGGAGTATATATAGTACAATTACAAAGACTTGTCAAGAAAACATGTGGGTATCAAAGAAAGAGAAATAACAATCAAAAGAAATATATGGCCCTTTTGTTATCATTTCTCTTCACAAAATACACTTTTTTTTTTTCATTCAAAGCCTTGGGATTGAAGGCAGCAGCGCCAGACATTTTTAATCATAACCTTAGGGAATTATAATCATCTCCCTGTAATTGCAGTCACCCCCCTAAATACCCACCCTACCCCTCCACCAAAATACAATTAAAAGTATTATATTATATAGTATGATGCCCTTGGAGACAAGAGTGGGAGACATGAAATTCGTTTTTTTATATTGTGAATGTGCAAAAAAATAAAGTTTGGCAGAAAAAGGAAAAAAAATAGAATACATTATACTATACCTTATATACTCATTTTTGTTTTATTTTAATACACCGCCATTTCCTTTTTAGTCTGTTATGAAAAAGAATGTAACGTTACCTTCTTATGTTTCTATTAAGACAAGTTTAACACGGCAAGATTTAAAAATAAATTTTTTTAAATCTGTATCTAGATAAATACTGTCATATAAAATAAAACGGAGAGTATATATATACTTATTATATTATGAGAGCTATAGCTAGGGGTTCTATCTCTTCTTGCTTGTTTTCTTTCTTTTCAAGGTTGCTTTTAAAACCCTTTGAGACATTGAATGAGTAAGAACAAGACTTATATGATGAAAAAGTTTGCTAAAAAAGTGAAGATGTCAAATTTATGTAGGTTTAATTTCTTTTGAGTATATATAGTATAGTATATAGTAGTAGAGTGGAGCTAGCTATAGCTTAAGTTTTTTTTTTTTGAAGAGAGAAGAAGATAAGAAGGAGGAGGAGGAGAAGAAGCATGAGTAGTATATAGTACTATTGCTTTTTAATTATTCTTCATCTTGGGATTTTCAAGTGCCTTAAAAAAAAAAATCTCATATTATTATTATTATTATTATTATTTTTGTTTAATTATGGAGCCTGCAAATCTCCATCAACAATATCAATATCATCAACTCCAATTCCAAGATCAATTTCCTCTTATTGGTATTTCTCCAAATTCTTCTTCATCTTCTAATAATTCTTGCTATGGAGGAGTTTCAACAACAAACACTTGGACCCCATGTACTACTACTAATACTACTATCTTGTAAGTGATCCACTTTATTATTTAGTCATATAGTGTTTTCATATGAATGATTATATTTTGGCTACTTCCATTATATTATCATCATAAGTTTTTGGAATATTAGAATCTCTTTCTCCTAATATTTTTTTTTCTTTTGACATTCTTTTCTTGATTTGATGTGTAACAAATAGAAATTCAAGTAAAGTAATTCCCTTTGATTCATTTTCCTTAGACTAATATTTACAATCTTGAAACTTTGATTAATTATTAATTACTTTTCCTCAAAAGCAATAGTGTTAATTAGATTTAATTATCTAATCTTTTTTTTTTTTTGATTATTTAGGAACAGTCATGGAAGTGGTCTTATTAATTCATATTCTAGTGGAGACATCATCAATACTACAAATTCATCATCAAGTGATCATCCATTAAACCTAGTTAATTCTATGAGTAGTACTACTCATCAAGATATGGGATTTCATCAATGGGCTAATAATAACATTAAGCAAGAAAATTCATTGGATAATTCATATCAAAGATTTACTCAAATGTTGAAAAGTCCAGAAGAAGGAGGAGAATTGAGTGATATGAATGCCAAGCTTTTGCTTGGTACACTTTCTAATACTGGCCTTCAACTTTATCATGGAGATAATAATAATAATAATAATAATCTTGTGTATTCTTCAAATTCTAGTAGTATTAGTACTATTAATAGAGGGAGATTTAGTCAAATATATCCCACAATAAATGTATCCAATTTGAATATAAATCATCAAGCAAATTCTTGTAGCTCTTTGGATATGAATTTACAGCCATTAGATCTCATCAATTCTACAAGATATGGAGGGAGTTTTAGCCAAACATATGGCTTAACAACAAATCATTTTCAGCATTCATCAAGTGAAAGTCCAGTAAATAGCTCCACAAGTGTAAGTATTTCTATATATATATATACATTTTTTTGTGTATTTTCTAGAGTTCAGTATTCACGTGTGTGTGAATACTGAACTCCAAATACCAGTGAAATTAAGTGATACTTCACTTAATTACAAATAAAAACTTCAACGTTTTTCAAGTGAAATTTATATCAGGACTTTAAATTAAAACTTTATTTTTTTTTCAAGCTTCAAACAAATATTGTCAAAATGTCTCTTCTTCTTCCCATATATAAATGTTTTTTTTTCTTTCTAAATACTTAAATTTGCATGCATTTAATTTGTGCATTTGTTCATACTATGTTACTAGCAATTAGGGATAAGCAATTTTAACCTAAGTTTAATAATATGGTTAATAATTATATATACTTGCATATTTCTATTTAGGGAATTAATTGCAAGATATTAATCCAACGAATATAATGTCCATTTTCCTTTAAATATTGTTTGTGATTCTCTTAATTACAAGAGAATTAGGAAAGTTTTTTTTTTTTTTTTAACTTTTATAATTATATGCAAGAAAAGAGAAAGGCATTCTTTTTTCATATTAAAGTTTACTTCAGCTTTATACGTTTATATATGGCTCTTTATCTCTTTTTATTTTTTCACTTTCTTCAGAAATGAGTCCTTCTTTTTGATTGATATGATTAAATGTGTAAAATTAACTTTATTATTATTATTATTATTTTGAATATTGAAGATATCAGCCTTTAGTAATGGAATGCCTGAAGCTAAAAGGACCAGCAATACTTTGGAGACTAATAAAGGTCCTCAAAATGCACCAAAAAAATCAAGAGTTGATTCACGCGCATCATGTCCACCCTTTAAGGTAATTTATTATGTTATGTATATCGATCGTGCAAAAATAATATTTATGATACGATACACATATATACAGGTTATCTGTTATAACAAGTTAATGTATATATGTGTGTTATCGTATCACATTTGATATAGAGAGTTATTTTATGTTAATGAAGGTAAGGTGAAAAAATTATTTATACGGTCGATGCATATAAACGATAAACTAAACACATATAGGATTATTAAAGGAAGTAAACTAAGCTTTTGATTGATATTTAAATTGGAATATAATGCAGGTGAGAAAGGAGAAATTAGGAGATAGAATAGCAGCTCTTCAACAATTGGTAGCACCTTTTGGCAAGGTATATATACCGTCTTTCATTTTTCTTTTTAGTCCGTTTATAACATCATGTTATTAAAAACGAAATTAAATTTGGGTCATTTGATTATAATTGCCTTAAAAGAGATCACTCAGAATCTTAAATTGGTAGTGAAATTGATTTTTAGTGACCTTTCACTATCTTAATGTTTGGACCTAGATGATATAATTAAAATTAAGTGAGTGATGGGTAAATTATTTATTTGAGCACGAAACTTGAACCGACAACAATGACATTGTTGAAAAGAATAATAGTAGTAAGCAAATAAATTTAAAGTGTCAATGACATTGAAATTTTTACATAAGACCTATGATCATATAAAATAAAAGATCGTGAGTCTGAATCTCATCGTTACATGAGATGACCGTATATTTTCAACCAAACACAAAAGATCTTAGTAAAATGGTTTAGAGTAACTTATACACTAAAATTAGTATAGTAATAAGAAACTTTCCTCACTTTTTTTTTATATATAGAAATTATAATGAAATTCTCAGAATAAAAAGCTAGGTTGAATTAGATGGTCTTTTTGGCGTAAAAATATTCAAACATATACAGCACGAATTTCATGGAATTGTACAGTGAACAAAGTGCATGCTTAGGGTATTTATAACCCCAAGAGAAACATTGTTCACAAATCACTATATTTCTAAAAGTTTTTTTTTTCGTCCGATATTTAATATCCGCGCATTCATAACCAAAATATTTCATGCTGAATTGGGTGAAAACTTCAATTATATATGTACCACTTACTTAGAGTCCGACTAAATTCTGACTCATGCGTTGTAAAATTCATTTCTGAATTGATTCTCTACATGATTTTAAATATTTTTATAAGTTTAAATTCGAAATCTCTGATTAAAATAGATAGATCTCAACTATCTTATCACGCTTAGATATAATTATATACGTGTGACAAGTAAACTAAAATGTTTTGCATGTGAAAATATTGCAGACGGACACAGCATCTGTACTAATGGAAGCTATTGGTTATATCAAATTTCTTCAAAACCAAGTTGAGGTACTTACCTATACCGTTATTATCACCTTCCATAATATATACCTTGAACTTGTTTCGTATTTTGTTGTCATATTATTGTTATAATTTCACTTTGCTTCAAGATATATAATTATTTTATTTACTAACTAGGGTTTGAGAATTTTTTTTTTTTTTGTTATTGATCATGTTTCACTTACTTTTTGTAGACACTAAGTGTGCCATACATGAAATCATCACGAAGCAAAGCCAGCAGATCATTGCATGGAGTAAGATATATAACTTCATTCTTCTATACACTGTTTCAATTTATATGAAATTCATTCTTTTCTAGTCCGTTTAAAAAGAATGATATTTTTAAATATAATAATTTAACTTTACCTTTTCAACTTTATCTTTAATGACAAAAAATAATTTCTCATATATGTCAGTCAACTAGTAGTTATTACTTATCACAGTGAAATCACCTTCCTTGTTAAATCCTATTTTCTTCATCAAAGAAATTGATTTTAGTAGAGAAAATAACTATTAGTCGAGTAAGCGAACTAAAATATTTATCTACCTTTATTTTAGACTTCAACACTCGAGTTCTAAAAATATTTCTTTTTTTCTTACAAATTTTGTGCTTAGTCAAATTGTGTTACGTATCAATCTTTGACTATGTTAGGTTCCATCTTTGTTATACCGTAGTTTCATCGTTCCGAAAGATATTAAGGATCGACAATCTTTCTCATTTACCGATATATATACTGTATTGATATCATTACGACGGGTGCAGGGTGGTGGAGAGATGAATAATGAAGAAATGAAAAGAGATCTTAGAAGCAGAGGTTTGTGTTTAGTGCCCTTAACATGTTTAACTTATGTTACTGAAGGTGGAGGAGGTGTTTGGCCGCCCCCTAATTTTACTGGAGGCACTTAAATTAGGAGTTTAATTTGGCCAACTCATTTTCTTTATGTAATTTTTATCATTTTTGCTTTATTAATGGAGCAAACTTGGTCATTCTGAAAAAAAAAAACAAAAAAAAAACAAAAAACAAAAAACAAAACATAACTGTTATGTTATTGTAGAATAGACCAAGTTTGATCCATTAATGGTTTGTTAGTTTTTAACGTTACCTTTTTCATATTGTTAATTATTATGACTTTGTGCAAGTTATTTGAATTCAAAGTAACTAATGCTCCCATTTTAGCATCGTACTTGCAAACTTTTCTTTGTATATATTACTTTCTTTCGTTTTAATTTAAGTGTCTTAATTTGACTGAATATAAAATTTTAAAAATAAAGAGAATTTTTTTAATATTATAATCATAAATTAAAGATTTGTATAGTTTTTAAAATCGTGTGATTTTAAACTTTCATGATAGAAAGACATGCTATAATTAATCTCTGTAATTATCTGATGGTAAAAAATAATAATTAAACTTAACCGCTTTATAATCAAATAATTTGATGTTCAGATTTGAAGTTTGAACTGTTTAAGTGTAACTTCAAACTTCAGGTATATTGTTCAAACTTTTGGGACCTTCGAGGAGATTCTGACCCCTAACTTTAGACCCGAAGGTATCATGAGATATCCGTTTTGAGAGTTTAAATTTCAGAGAGTCCAGAGTTAGATTTGACATAATATATAAATATGATTCTTAACTTTACATCAACTGTTAAATATATCCTTTAACTTTGAGTGTGCATAATAGACGCTTAAACTTGTATAAAACTGAACAACTAGACACGTTCGTCCTACATGACATCCTACGTGTATTATGCTATGTAAGACACGTGTGTCTACTTGTTCAATTCTATACAAGTTTAAGTGTCTACTTGTACACGCTCAAAACTAAAAGTCATATAATATCATATTAATAATCATATTTATATATTATGCCTTTTAAATTTGGCGATTGATTCGAACATTAGGAGTCTTAAACTCAAAAATAATTAAGGAAGAGAGGCGAGTTGAATATTGACTAAGCTTTAAATGTAATATTTACGAACTGACTAAAACTTAAAGAGTGTACCTAAAAACAGCTACATGAAACCGGCCCAATAATGGGCTTGAAGTACAGGCCACATGGGCTGGGTTTATGCAGTGATTCCGCAATTGAAATGAAGGGCCGAAATATAATATATGTATATTGTATATATATAGTATATGTTATAACCTATACATATATTATAAACTAGTTGATCATGTGTTTAGGATCGTAATTATCTCTTAAAAGTATTGATTCATCACTTAATTTCGGTTCTAGAGACAATTTTCCTAGTTATTGGATACTTACTAGTTAGATTCGGAGCCATAATTTCATTAAAGGGTATCTCAAAAAACATAAGTATATCTTTAGCCAGGATCAAATACACGGCTTTGAGAAAGTTTTGTCATACCTTAACCATTGCGCTTAACTTTTATCTTGTTTCAAGAGGTGTTAAGACTGATATATATACTTATAAATATAAAATTAAAATTTAACTTATATAAATAATATAATTTATAATAAAGACGTGTCATGCTAGGATAACTCCATGCTATTATATTCCTATTATTGTTATACCTATTCAAATCCTCAAAATTCTAATGAAATATATTTATACTTTAAATGATTCTATATTCATTTCTTGCTAGATCGATATAATATTCAATTGATTCCCTTGTTAGTTGTTACCTTTGCTTACAACATACTCTTTCTTGGTTTATTTTAATTTTAAAGTATGAGTAAAGCATTTTTGGAATGTATACAACTTCCTCGATATTGAATTAAATAAAAATTCCAAGTAAAATTCAAAGGCATATAACAAAGTTATAATAAAATTATAAAGGATAAATAAAAAAAAAATAATCCAACACATTGCTTGGCTAATAATTAAAGCCGCCATAGTTGAACTAGTCTATTATTGGCTCATTGCCAAAATCATTAAATGAATATTAATTTTATTATTATTATTATGTCCCAGCTATTTTGCTTCAAGCTTCTTCCATTTATTACAATTTACACCTACCAAGAATATAACTTATGAAAATCATAGTTTCTATCAAAAAAATAAAAATAAAAAAGTTGTACCAAAATAAAATGTTATATCTTGCATAATTTTGGTGAAAGTTATGACTTCCCCAAATATTATATTTGTACAATTACAAAAAATAATTAAACAAAGTTATATCTTAAATTATTCTACTAAAAATTATGAATTCTATCATTCTAAACTTCTTGTTATTATTATCTTTTCTTAAGATAAAATTGAATAAAATGTTAATTTTTTTAATCTTTTAAGTGTATCATTTTTTCAGAATGTGTGTTTAAAAGAAATGGATGAAATGACAGTTGACTTTCAAATAATAAGATAAGATAAATAAAGTACAAGAAAGATATATTTTTTTTCATATTAAAGAAATTATTAGGCAAGGGTTCGAACAATAATATCTAAGGAAATATAAATAAATAAAAGGAAAAAAATACTCAAATACGGTAATTGCCATTTTTTTTTCATATCATTTGTCAAAAATTTAATTCGTTTATATTATTTTAATTTGAAAAAAGACATATATATATATTATTATTTATTAATTAAAATGACATAGATATGTTAAATTTTTAATGAAACTTCTTATCAAAACATATTTGAGTCTTTTTCTTGTTAATTTTTTTAATTAATAACATGATTAAATCATAAATAATCACATTAAAAAATAATTTTACAAAATCTAAAATATTTTTAATTTACAATAAAGACATAGACAATTTTTTTCAAATAAAAGTAATATAAATAAACCTAACTTTAAATTAATTACGTAAATAAACTTTTTTCCCCCAAAATTTATGATATATTTGAACCTTTTAATGTGCTATATGCATAGCGATCCAGATTCTAGTATCTTACGATAGGGTCCCCCAAAGTAATTTACAAAAAAGGGCCTGAATTGTGCTAAATTGACAACAGAAGGACCCTTATCCAGTGTAAGTACACGTGGCAGTCACATAGCAGTTTTAATTTCGTCGGCCGGCATTGAGGTGAAGTGTCTATCAGTTAGCTTGATAATGACGTCCCCTCTATGCAATGCAAAACAAACCTCTATTCTTATGAATTACCATAATTACCCTTTCCATGCTATGATATTTTGCAACAAATCTAAAATTAAATAGGTTAAAGTTAGGCACAAAATTTTACTTAAACATCTAATCTAAACATGTTCGTTTGAAACGCCTTGCTTAGGATTTCGTTATTTCATTTTGATACTTTTTACTAACATGTCAAAATGAATGTAATACACTCAATAGTAGAGCGCGAAAAATTCATTTAGCTATTTTTATTTTATTTTCTTTTTCTGTTTCTCTATTTTTCAATTCAACACACCTTTCATCATTTTCTGAATCTTAAACTCCTTCAATTGAAGTTGATTTTCTTATTCAAAGCCATTTTTCTTCTTCAATAGCTTAATAAAACTTACTGTAATTTTAAGAGGCCACCAACCATTGATAACGAAAAAGTATTTAACAAATAGATACCTAACACACTCTCTCATACAATAAAATATAAAAATAAACACAAAATTAGAATATTGACATGAATACCTACACTTTGAAACATATAATTTTTTTGAAAAAGAAATTAGGAATTTATATTATATTTGGTTTTCCTTGGGCATGAGGTAAGAGGACAAAATTGTCCATTAAAGAAAAATGAGAAAGTGTTTTTCCTTGTCCAATGGAATTAAAATATCTACAACTCCCTACTTAACTATTCTTCTCCATTTCTCTTTTTTCTTCATTCATTCTTTCAATACACTAAAAAAATATAAAGTGTTTATCTCTTTTCTCACACTATTTCTCTTCTCCTTTATCCATACCTCTTTGTCGCCTTTAAATTTCTCTTTCTCCAACTAAAAAAAAATATCTATTTTGCTTTTCTCTTATTTCTTTTCTGATAATAATAATTTATCAGTAAAGTTGAAGGCTTACGATCGCTGATCCAGGTACTACCTAACGCTATTATTGTTGTTCAATTGGATCGATCAGAGATTAAACTATTAATTAATCAGTGAAAACAGTTGAATTATTATTTTGTTTTGATCGTTGATCACCGTGAAATTTGATGGTTAAGTTGAAGTTTTAAGCAGAAGTAGTGTAACAATTGAAGCTATTTTGTAATATTATGGCGGTTTAGACTCGAGTAGTGATTACGATGGTGTTGTTGACTTATGATTGGTAAATTGGAGCAAATATGTTGCTTTAGTACTTTGAAATCCTCTGTTTTTTTTAATTGGATTTACTTAAGTAGTTTATGGAATTATTTGTTTTAGTTAATCAATCATGGAATGGATAGTTGAGAACCCTTGACTGTTTTTAAATTCAAATTATTATAGAATTGAAGGAACATAGATAGTGGCGGAGTTTAGGATTTTACTCAAAATATAAAGAGGTAAAACCAAGGGATTTAACATCTACGTATATATAGTGTAATTTTTGGACTGGATGTAGAGAATTTATACAAGTGGTATTTATAAGTAATTTGTGATTGAGCTGTAGTTGGAAAAGAGGAAGTAGATTTTTGTTTACGATGTGATTGTTGTCTATGTAGATTCCTGAGTAGGCAGAATGAGCTCTCTGCAAGGGCCTGTTATTTGTCCTGTTGTTCGTGGAAAGCAAACAAGTCAGTTTGCTGTTCCTGTCAATTCTTCTGTAGTGAAGGCGAAGATATTGAAGAGTAGGTTCTGGGGGATTAATGGGAGGATCTCTAGCTTCAGGGTTAATGTGGCTCGTCAATCACGATCACGAGTAAGCAAGGTGATACAATGCGCTTTTAGTTCATCATCAGATGGAAATGGTAGCACGGCAGAGAATTCCAATGAAAGTAACGCAGATTATGTGAACTCTAGCGTGGTCGAAGCTGGTATGCTAACTTTGTTCTCAAAAGCTATATTCCTAGTTTGCATACTCTGAATCTTTATTGAGAAAAAAAAAACAATTGATAATGCTGGGATTCATTGTGCCAAATAATAGTTTCAATATTGTCGTGCTTGGATTCATTGTGCGAATTATAATGACTGAAGTATAACGTTCTAATTTAGTATTGAGATGATTCTTCCACCTTGTGATGACATTCTATAAATATTTCAACTTTTCTGCGTATTTCACGTCAGTTTTGGAGTCAAGTTGTGGACCTCACTGTTGGCGGTCTTTTGCTTTCGCATAAGTCAAAAGGCATTCTCGTCTTTAAAAGATTGATATCAACCAACTTGTCCCTAAATAAGTAAAAATAAGAAGGTAGTAACTTACTTATGTGGGGTTAAATTTCCTATTCTTCTTGTGTAGTTGAAGTGCGAAGTGGGCCAGATGGTTTCATGATCAAAATGAGAGATGGAAGGCATTTGAAATGTGTGCATAATAATCCACAAGGAGGTCAACTACCGGATTATGCTCCACATCCAGCGATTGTATTAAGAATGGAAGACGGGACAGGGCTTCTTCTCCCTATTATTGTTTGTACGTAGATATTTCGTTCATTTGTTTAAATGACTAAACTGTCTCTTAGGTGCATAATAAATCAAGTAAAGGCCGTCTCATTTCTTTGTGTGCGTGTCTGTTTTATATGACAGTGGAGATGCCAAGTGCATTGCTCATGGCAGCTGTGCGTAATGTCCAAATTGTAAGTTTTCCTATCTAGGTGCTCGTAAAGCCATCCAGCCAAATTTCTTGCAGCATTTTTCTATTTCCGTTACTGAAAAAGACAAATGTTGGCTTTGTTTCAGGCCCGACCAACAATGTATCAAGTTGTGAATGACATGGTTGAGAAGATGGGTTACACGGTAAGCTTGTTATTGGTGCTCTTACCAGTATTTGTATTATCTTTTATGCTTGATCTGACAGTTCCCCTGTTTGAAGGTTAAACTTGTTCGAGTTACAAAGAGGGTGCATGAGGCTTATTATGCTCAGTTATATTTAACAAAGGTGTGTAAAATGCTGTTACTGTGCTGACTGACCACGTCCTCACGTTTCAGTACATTTTTAGGATAGGGGTATGCAACATAACCACCTCTAATATTGTTGTAATATGGTTGCCATTACAGTCCGACAATGATGCTGAGAGTATTAGCTTTGATCTTCGTCCGTCTGATGCAATCAATATTGCTGTGAGAAGCAAGGTAAGATATTAGTCTCCTCAGCTTCTGTTTTGTACATAAGCTATAACTGATACCTTATTATTGTGGAGTAAACTACATATGCAATGTATATCTTGCTTTATATCCATCCTAAACCAAGTTATACAAGTTACAAGTACTATGATCCGTTCCATGATTGAGCCCATGATCCCTCTAGCTGTGGATGGAGCACAATATACAAATTGTGTACAATGCCATCCACTTTCTGTCAATAGTCCCCATCGCTGTATTCCTATTTCCTCACTTTAATTCAACTTTATGGTGCTCTTGCACCAAATGAGTGCTAACATAATGAACCTTCTAATGTTTTATTATTCCAGGTGCCAATACAAGTCAACAAGTACTTGGCTTATAGTGATGGTATGAGAATTGTTGAATCTCCGAAGTCAATAGTGCACACTACTGGTTCAGACGGTCTCTTGTTCACTGAGCTTGACAGGTGAACCTCCATTAGGAACTCCTTGTTGAACTTTTTCACATCTTTTTTTTTGTGTGTGCCAGGAGAAATAGTTCAATAAATTGCTCGATTTTCTTACACGGTACTCCATATATCTTGATAGAAAAAATATTTTCATTTTTGGGGAACAAAAACTCTTGGTAGTTATAAATTATAGCTGAAACATTTCATGTTTCGTCAAACGATGTCTGACGATGCCTTAATTGTGTTGTGACTAATAAAAATCCAACTTGTATTGTGGGTCAGGCCTAATGGCAAGCCATGCATTGAAACAAAGGAGTTCATTCTTGTGCGAAATATGCTGATTGCGGCGGTTGAAGAACGATACAGAGATGCAGGTGCGCTTGTTGTACCTTTCGTTCAATGAGAAAATGGGTCAAATTCTACAGGATCAAACCTATCATGTCCAGATTTTGTGTGGAATGGTGTTTCTGCTATTCATTAACTGTGTCAAGTAAAAACTAGAAAATCAAATTGAAACGGACAGAGATCTCTTTCGTCATAATTTTGTCAGGTTACAACCCTGGCTAACTATTCTATTTTAGTTCTCACTTTTGATATTGGTAATTACAGCTCTGTGGAGGGACAAGCTTACTCAATTGCGATCCAAGAGAAACTGGATATAGAAGGTATACATATTATCCAATCTTTTTTACTCAATGCTACAAACTTTCATCAAACTAATGGTAGTATTATCGTTTGAGACATGTTTCAACTCGAATGACTATGCGTGAAAACTGATTTCGTAGGTGTGGTTAGTTGTTTGAGCCAAGAGACTACTTATGTATATAGAAGCCATTCATCGGAGCCAATGTGGTCAACATCTTCAGAGATCGATTGCAGTTCTCCCCTTAATATGTAATGTAAAAAAATAAGTTGTGAATATCTGTATATACGGAACTGTAATTCTAATGTAAGACGGACCGGTAAACTTATGGTTTTCGGACAAGTGTTTTTTCAGTTTCCATGTTAATAATCTTACATCGGGTGTGCCGTCTATATTGTTTCGTTTGCTTATTAAGTAGCAAGTTGAAGATCTCGAACATTGAAAAAGCGGTCCGAATATACTATTACTCCCTTTCATTAATTTGTACATATGTAAGGTTGATTAGAAGGGTAGTGTTTTCTACCTGATGAAACTTTTTTATTCTCAGAATTTGAACTCGATGAAACTTTTCTATTTTCAGAATTTGAACTCGAGATGTTAAACTATCAACATTATGGGTCTTATGTTGTATTGACCATGATATTTCCGAATACTGAATAGAATATGCTAAGCATAGCAAAGAATCATTGTAATAATAGACAAAATAAAATGTCATCTCAATTGCAGTCTCCTTTTGGTATATACCACTCCAACTACAACTTGTTTTAATTGGACGTAACCAGTTCTAGAAAAACATAGTGATGTTTGATATGAAGAAAAATGTTCCCCTCAAAAATAAAAGGTCAGGAGCCAAAAAAAAACGAAAAAAAACAACAAATTATAAAGGTTTGTGGTAAATTGGAGTTACTTTGGGCATCCATACAAACGGAGTTCAATAATAATATATTCAGTATAATTTTATAAATAAATTAGATAGAAAAAGGACAATGGCATATTCCCACAAGTGAAAGAACAAAATCAACCGCTATCAAAAAGCTTAACTGCTTCATGAAACCTCCAATTCTTTTCATATCCAAACACCAAATATGGTTTGAAGTAAAGTAATCGAACAATCAATGTTTTTGTTGCAGGTCAAAAGAAAAGCTCTCTCATTTTATCTGTCAAGCAGACATTATTATAAACTTCAGTTTTCAATCAGTCATACGAAAATGTCAGGTAATTTTGTATCATTTATGATATTTTTCTCTCTACTATATTCTTCAAATCAAATCAATATATTCACAATTACATGTGAATTGAACTTAAAAAACAACGATTTCATGTGAAAAGTTTAGCATTGATCAATGATTTATGATTGAGGCTTTGAATTAACAATATAACCAGTGTAATTCTACAAGTGGAGTCTGAGGAGGGTGTGTTTGTACGCAGTTTTACTAGCCGAACTCATCAAGATTTTACTTATGGGTACTCAGATTTTGCCTTTGATGGTCATGAAGTTATGTTTTGCTTTACAAAGACATCTAAATTTTATCCCAGGATTATTTATTCTTATCCCTCAAACCAAACGAACTCTTGATACTCGTATGAATCTGCAAATTTATACAGGTAGTGAAGGATCTTTATTTGAGCATGGAAACTGTGAAGATCAATTATATTCTAAGATGATCAGGTCACAAGATGATATCGGATTCTCTTTTACCACAAAGGAGGAGTTGGAGTTAGTAAATGATTTTCGACAAATCCTGATCCTGGAGAATCTGCTTCCTCCTATGCATGATGATAATCTCAAATTATTAAGGTGACCTCTGTCTAATTTTTAACCAAAATTTATCTTATTAGGTACTTCTAATTTACATCTGCTTGAAATGTAGGATGCAGAAAGTTAGATTTCTTAACTGGACGCTTCTTTTGTGTTTATGTACGATTTTAAACAGGTCATTCATCATTTTGTCTCCAATATATAACCTTTACCTTTCATCAACTGTCATGTGATCTAATTCCATAGTTATTTCCTAAGCACCAGGCGTTCATTCTCTAGACTTTATCTCAACTCATGTGATCACAGAAGACGATGATCTTAAACTTTGAGCTGTACAATTTCAGATTTCTTAAAGCTAGAAAGTCTGATAGAGAGAAGGCTAAGCTCATGTGGACAAATATGCTTCAATGGAGGAGAGAATTTGGAACTGATAGTATTATCAAGGTAGACTTACTTTTTTCGAACACTAGTACTCCCATCTTTTCTGTGTAATACCATATTTCTGAAGGTCAACTAAGGCTTATTAGACATGCTCTATCTCCCTAAGCACATATGGAAGTTTTCTTCTGAATAATCCGGCCACATTTTGGTTTAAATTTCACAGTTTCTTGATCATACACAATATTTTGCTCAGGATTTCAATTTCCATGAAAGGCATGAGGTTCTACAAAACTACCCTCAGGGTTATCACCGCACAGATAAGGAAGGAAGACCAGTTTATATTGAAAGATTGGGACTAATGAACGTTGACAAACTTTTGGAAGTAACTACTCTGGATCGTTATGTTAAATATCATGTCCAAGAATTCGAGAAGTCTATAGCCTTTCGGTTTCCTGCTTGCTCTGTAGCTGCAAAAAGACATATTAATAGAGGTGTTACCATCCTGGATGTTGAAGGAGTGGTATAGTAGTCTTTTCTGGTGGATTATTAACCTCTTATTGTTCAGTTTTCATAATGCTCGTTTTTCTGTATTATAGAGTTTGAGGAACTTCACGAAACCTGTACGAGAAGTCATTTTGCAGCTGCAGAAGATTGATAATGACTATTATCCTGAAGTAATTTGATATACCTCCTATTAGCTGAGCTATAACACATGACTTCTACTGATATCTAACATCTAACATTGGCAAAATAATTTTGCAGACACTTGGTGAAATGTTTGTTATAAACGCTGGACCAGGATTTAGGCTGCTCTGGCATATACTCAAGCCTTTTCTTGACCCTGAAACGACGTCTAAGATTCATGTATGGCATCATGTTTTCTTCCTATGGTCAAGTTTTTCTCATGTTTCTTATATATAATGTTATGAAGAAAAGGGTTCATTTATATCCCATATGAGGATTGATGAACGTGAGTCCAATCGAACAATTTTTATGTTGCTCATCAAGAGCTATTGATTTTTGAAATTTCTAGGTACTTGGCATCAATTATCAAGGCAAACTGCTTGAAATCATTGATGAATGGTAATTGCCTCTAACTTTATTTTTTCAATCCTAGATGTTATACAAGTTCTTAACGACTTAACATGTCGTGAAAACTTTGTGATTTTCAGGGAGTTACCAGATTTTCTAGGTGGTAGGTGTACATGTGAAAATGATGGTGGTTGTTTAAGGTCAGATAAAGGGCCATGGAGAGCCCTCAAGGAGATATCAATGGTGAATATGGATTGTACCTTACATTTCTAGTAGTACGCTAACAACCATTGCTAGCAGTGGTTGCTCATCTACACCATCTTATAGTATCTCAACTGATTCTGATCTTAGGAAGCAGAGTGTTTAGAGAAGACAATGGCAACACCAAACATTACAAGGCAACTAAAACCAGCCACAGATTGTATGTATATTCCATTTTCTTTTTCTTATAATGAAAACTTACGCTCTGTCTATTTTTGAAAATTTTATGTCACATAGCTCATACTTTGTGATCTATCTATGAATTGGCATAGACTATCCTTATCTAGATAGATATCCCCATGAGCGACTATGTCTTTATATGATTTGGTAACGACCTTCCCGCTACTCTATATAGTCCTATTATGGATACCACTGTGTTCTTGTAAGAGAATAAAAGATCTTGATGCTTTGGGAACTTTTTGAAACATCATAGGAAGCTTATGAATAATAGATCAGCCTATGATGAAAAGAACTAATGGAATCGAGGTAATTATGTTCTAAAAGCATCAGAAAAAGCTAATAGTATTGTTGTTTATTAACATATGAAAGAATATCAATTACTCTATACAGGAGTGGTAACAACTTATCTGTTTTAGTCAGCAATGTTGCTTAGCTTCTCGTCACACCCTCATGTTCCTTCTTTTGAAGGAATTTGACGAGGTTTTCTAGTGCAATGTCGGAGTTGTTGCTCTTCATCAGCTCTCCTGCTACTTCAGCTGGTGTTACCTTAACTCTCTGGAACAGATCTTCAATTTTCTTAAACAGTCTATGCTCCTCTGTCTTTAGGTAATTAGATGCTAGTACTCTGAAACCACTGAAAGTGCAGTGTGACATCTCAATGTGCACATCCATACGTCCAGGTCTCAACAATGCTGGATCAAGTCTGTCCTTGTGATTCGTTGTGAACACTATGATTCGCTCATCTCCACAACTCGACCACAAGCCATCAATAAAGTTCAACAGCCCAGAAAGTGTAATCTGCATTTGTAGAATATTTAGCAAAATACAAGTCAAAAGTATAATCCTAGCAGTTGATATTCATGCAAGTGCTTGAAGATCCATTATATATGTTTCACTAGTCATCAATGTAGTTACATCCTTCAAATCGTCGAACACATAAAAGACAGTTTTTTCTTCTTCTTTGTTGAATAACAGGAACGAATCCATCTTTTCTTAGGAGAAGTGTGAAGTTCTTTTATGTTGTACACTGGAAAACGTGTCAACGAAATGCATTACTATACCTTGTCATCTTCAGTTGTGTCATTGCCATTTTCCCTATTCTGCAACCCCACATTGCAATCAATATCTTCTATCACAAGTATAGAGCGGTTTGATGAACCGATCAACAACCTTCTCAAATCCGAATTGCATTGCACCTCTCTTAAGTCCAAGTCATAAACATCAAACTTGAGGTAATTAGCCATAGCTGCAACTAAGCTCGATTTTCCTGTACCAGGCGGTCCATATAACAAGTAACCCCGTTTCCAAGCTTTTCCAACTCTCCTATAGTAATCTTTCCTACTTACAAAGATGTCAAGATCCTCAATCAGCTCCTTCTTCATTTCTGGTTCCATAGCCATTGTATCAAATGTTGCAGGATGGTTTAACACGACAGAACTCCAATAATCAGTCCCATTATAATCCACCGTGTGTAGCCTTACTACCCTTTTCTCCTCCTTAATCTCTTTGGCTCTCTTCAAAATATACGGTAAATAAGATTTTAAGGCCATCTCCTTTTGCTTCTTGTGAAAACTTAGCTCAAAATATCTAAGCTCTGTCTTCGGGTTAGTGCTCTTTTCACTCTGTTTGATTCCCCTAGACTTCATAATCCAAGTGAATTTGACATTTTCATAATCATCAGTTACTTCTTGGTACCTATTCACATAAACAGCTTCAACAAATTTAAGATAGCTTTTAGAAATTGGACATACACATTATTTTTTCAAATTGTGAAATTTTTACCTGCAAATAAATGTATATTCTACAAATTTTGTCCATTATACCAAACTTCATAGAGAATTTGAAATTGAAGAGCTAGATTATTGTATTATCACAACGATGAAAAATCACATTATACCAAAATTCAGAGGCACAAAATTTAATTCATATTTCAAACACAATTTCTCAGCAATCAACTTCACATACCTATCAACAGTGACGGCGAGTTCTTCGTCTTCATCAGGCTTGTTAACTTTGATCCTCCGAGTCCAATCATTAACCTTTGTACCTAAATAAACATTGACGGCGCCGAACATTTGGTTCGAAGTGAGACCTTCAGATTCTTCAATCACCACAGTCAGCTGCGAGGAAAGGCGGTTCGATAATTTTTGAAATCGTGAAGAAAAAAAGAGCTGGAGTTGTTCCGGTACAAGGTCGCTAGCTATTGATCGGAAAAGAATCACTGAAGCGGTGAGAGAAGTAGCCGCCGTTAAAATCGTCTTAGAGGACGGCGTCGTTTCGAAAAACGCCATTTTTGTTTGGGAAATTGCACAAGTTTGCATATGATTTTGATCATTGATCATTCTTGGCGGGCAAGAAATCTTTAGAAAAAATGAGTTCGCACGTGTCTACAAAACTCTCGGGCCATATGATGTGAAATTTTAGGCCCAAATAATGATACAAAATTACATAAATTTCATTAAAAAAATTCAAATTATAAAATAATAAGATTTCGGATATATTAGAGATGGAATTTTTATAATTTTTGAAAATGATAAAAAATGTAATTTTTTTGAATTTCTAACAATTATCAAGGCAAACTGCTTAAAATCATTAATGATCGATATTTAAGGATTATAAAATATTGAAAATAAAAGATTAAGGAAGGTAAAGTTGAAAATTGGCATATAGCCTATAGGTTTGGTCGGGAGGAGGTATTTGACTATTTTCTCATTTAATTATATTATTTTACTTCTCAACGTATTTCTTTTTATAACAACTATATTGTCCTTACATACCACTATGAAAGGATATATTACCATTGACAACCACCCAAACAAGTTATTAATTAATTAATTAATAATTCAAATAAAATCATGAATTCTCTCTCTCTTCCAACCATATTTTTATTGTTATATATATAAATACGATACATAAGATCCAAGTTATATATATTCATCATCTATGTAATATGTGATCAATTAATAATCATAATCAATCAAATATAAATTACAAATATTTGTCGAACAACTTTAAAATTTAACTCATAAGAAAATTTTGATAATATCATCATATTTAGCATAATAGTTTATACTTATGAAAAACAAATCTAACTTGTAATTATCAATAAAAAGTATATAATCAAATTGAAATTACAATGTCAAACTGACTTCAAGAACTTGATTATAAATTTTTTGAATCTAGGCTAGATAATAGTAATATGAGTGTCTTCGAATGTGCTTACTTATGAATAATGCGTATTTGATAGTCCGGGAACGTTCTGAAGCTTCGCGAAAAAAGAAGGAAAAATATTGAGAATTCGTGACACGAGTTTGACATTCGAGTATGTTAAGACTTTTTAGACTTCGTTGAAGGACGTTTTTCTAATTAAAAATGAAATAAGTAATGAGTAAGGGCAAAAGATAGGGGTGTTGCACCAATAGTGTAACATACATTGTTGATACGAGTACCAGTGTTATAAAGAGAAATTTATTGCTATAGAGTGATATATTATAATTTGAGAATGCCAAAGAACTAGTATGATCGACTTGATTTCTTTTGTTTGATTGTGTTTTTATATTGAACTCGTATAGCTGTGCTAGTTGAGGCGATAATATGTTGTAAACTTATAATACTTATTTAACCTATAAGTCTTTATTTAAATAATATTTGAAGGGAAATCAAGCTCAAACTACTCCAGTAAGGAGAATTTCTAATGTGTTAACAAAAAAGTCCCTTTTGAATCTGCCCTTTTTCATTTTTCCACAAAGCAGTATTAATTTGCAGTCTTAAGTTTTATCACTTCGGGTGAAATTTGATTGCATGTTATTATTAGTTCATGACATTTATATAGTGGGAAATTTATTAATAGGATTAAAAAAAGGAATTAATTAATAAAATGATTTTTCAATTGATTACCAGAAAATTATCTCCTATGTCAAGCTCCAACAGCGCTTCCATCATTCAATGTGGCTTAGCTGCTGCATGGATTTTACCATCTGAACATAGCAGCCGACTATCTGCTGGTCTAACTTGTAGTAATACTCCATCCTCTCCAAAGGTTTCAAATCCAGGTCAATGAAATATGCCTATTGATGAGCGGCAAACAAATTAGACAAATCAACTGAGGTGTTTGCACAACAATTTGCAGGTACAACAAGTTTACTGCCTCTATAAGTTCACATTTCTTCTTTTAAATAGGATAAAACATTACTTCAATAACCCAAAAGGAGTTGGGAAAAGAGGAAAAGGGAATAATACCTTATAATCAAAACTTTGGCTGGTTGATTCTAAGGAAACCATGCTATATGGAGATTCTACACTCCCATCTTGTCGAGGTCTAAAACTAATCATCATGCTCAGGTCCTTTGCAGTTGCAGCAATCAAGTAATTCCTCACAATCTTCATGCTTTCATCCTTCGAGATTGAATGCAAAAAACTGTATCTTTCGGACAATTGATCTTCAGCTGATAGTTTATTGCATACCGTGCATGGTTGGGAAATGACATTGTAATATGCATGAATTGCACCTTCAATGTCAGCATTGTCTAACTTCTGGACTTCAAGAACCTTATTTAGCAGTCCTGAACTAAAAATGGTCTTGGAAATGAGATCTAGGAAGCATTGGGTCCGCTGTCCATCTACAGCTTGAATTACACACTTCAGTGCATTTTCAAATGTTTCACCAACTTCACAGCTTGTAGCGTCTGCATTACCACCTAAACCCCCTAATATGAGAGAACCATTCAGGAAAACTCGGAAATTGTTCTGTGGGGTCTTGAAAAGGCCCTTTATTGCTTTGTGTACCCTATCACTGGATCCAGAAAACAAATCCAATGGATCATATGCACTTATCTCTGATATCTGATACAGCAGAAGCAACCAAAGAAAATATCAAAAAAAAGGAGAAAATGATTAAGAAAAAAGAAAAAGGTCCAACATAAGCATAAAGCTAATAACTGTATATAATAAAAAGTAAACACTACTTTAACTTGACAGGAGAAAAGGGGGAAGTTTATCAAGTCCATGCTGCAACTGAATTAAGAAATCCACCAGACAGATAAACAATTAATCACCTTTCCTTGGTGCAATTTTAAAGCCTGATGCATCTTGAAACGAGTTACACTCCTTTTAATACTGTTCTCTGATGCAATAAATTCTGAAAGCGGAAGAAATCCGCATTTAGGCTGGAATCAGCAAAAGAAATGGAGACACTATTAAGAAAATTGTACTAAATAAACATAAAATTGTAAATTAAAAAAAGATTAAAGTGAAACAGCATGAATATAATATAAAGAAGAAGAACCAAATAAAGCTATCAAAAAGTACCTTTATTTCAACAGATGTACAGAAGTCTTCTTTAAGTGCACCTGAAAGGTGAAAACAGGAATAATGAAATACGCAATTTTGCCAGATCAAAATCCCTATTTAGATTTCGTGCTAGGCCAATCAAAAAAATAAAGTGATTTTCCTTGTTTCTCTTTGTCAACAAATGAACCAAAACTGCAGTCAGCCTTGTTGATTAGTAGCATACTTAGAATAGCTGCAATGTATCAAGACAAGCAGTCATTAAACATTAGACTCTTTTTTCTCTCATACACACGGAGGTTATAGATATATCCAATCTCTTAAAACAGAAGGTATAATGTGGAGGTTAATTCCTCAATTGCCAATTAGAAATACCAGACATGTGACATTTATCATTGTAGTTCACCCTTTAGTTTTATTAAAACTAGTCCAGCAATATAAATATACACGTTAAAGCTTGGTAAGAAGCAAGGGACAAGAAGGGTTAGAAAATTATTACCACGCGGGAAAAGCGAATGATCAGATATCAGCAGTACAGAATCACACAGGGGGTTGACCATAGCGGCATCAACACGCCAAGGAGGTCGCTGACATAGAACATTGTTATCAACTGTTTCCAGAAATTCTCGGGTCACAGGGATGTAAATCTGTCAAAATGGAAGAAAAAAATGGCAGTGTTTAACAATTTGGTTTCCATGTTGACAGCAAACCATATGCTAGGAATAACACAAATTTGCAATCTTTCATAACTTAAATCTAGAGGCCCATAGATTAGGATAACTTGATCAATTAAGTTTTATCCTAGCAAGCAGCAATGAACAAAAATTATTCCTCTACAGAAGATCAACGGCATAAGAATGCCTAGGATATAAGGGTGAAATGTTAGGTTACATGAATATTGGTAATAAATTAGCACTTCTTGATGATGCGCAGAATGCCTAGTTATTATTTCTAGTCCGCGTAGATTAAAGGTGTCCAGAAAGGGAGAATAAGTAAAATATTTTTTCTCCATTTGCAGAGAAGAAAAGAGGATTTCAGGCAAACCTGATCTCATACGAAGTGATAAAAAATAGGCGGTATGTACAAGGCTAGCAACATACCCCTGCATCAACATTCTTCGAACCTAACAGCGAGCACATCACATGCTGCACAAAACAGTATTCAGCCATTTCTTTTGTAGGAGCTGATACCAGCTCTTCGAATTCTTTCCACATGAGGCATTCCAACTCGGTTAGACCTGGATGACCATTCTCGCGTTGAGATCCATTCTTTGGTACCTTCTGTACCCGCAACACTTTTCCAACCTAAATAAAAGTTAAAACGCAGGAGAAGAGGATGCTACTGAGATATACAAAAAACAAATAGTTTCTTTTGAACTAGCAAAAATACTCCTTCCGTTTCAATTTGATTATCTTACTTTCCTTTTTAGTTCGTTTAAAAAAGAATGTCTCTTTCCTTTATTGACATCTCTTTAATTCTAATTTTCCACACAACATGTTCAAGACCACAAGATTAAAGGACATTTTAATACATTCTACATATCTTTAGTTAAAGACCGAAAGATTCAAAATTCTTCTTAAGTTTGTTAAACTCCACGACAGTTTTCCCAAGTCAAAACCAAACAACAAATTGAAACGGAGGGAGTAGCATGTTTTCCAGATCAGATCTCTCTTTCATCTGGTAGAATTTGTAAGCAAGAAAAGTCGGACTCATTCCTCATCAGGCCACTCTTACTATGCTATTGCTGAGGTCAATAACTTGTTAAAGAAACAGTGTATTCCAAGGAGGAATACAATGACATTTAGCACTAGTGCACTCTTTTAGTAGGATCTTTTCGTTTAATTATTTAGACAACTCGAGAGCCAAATAGTCTACTACTCTTATTAGACAATCCATTAACTTTTTCGAGCCTGAAAACAACACCTTCATGAGATGATGTACCCCCAATGAATCAGATCATTATACAGCTTATGAAAAGCAAAATTCATTTCCAGTAACTTTTTTATTTATATCTTTCAATTATCAGGAATAAGCTGAAAAACACGATACAACAACATACTCAGTATAGTCCACAAGTGAGATCCACCGAGGATAGCCCGAACCTTACCCCTACCTTGTCAAGCAGAGATATCGTTTCCGACAGACTCAACCAAAAATAGAGAAAAAACACAATATTTAGGGAGACATAAGCCAGTGACAAATAGCCTAGATAAGAAGGTGAAATTCCATATTCTTAACTACTAGAATCTTCTCTGTTCCCTGGAATTGTTCACAATTCAAATAGATCAAAATTAATTTCGATTCGCTTAACAATTCACCATATACAAATTACAACTATTCGAATATATAAGAAAGATAAAAATCATACAAAATCAGGATGTTCTCCACTATAAGCAAGCACTAGATTGACAGCTCCTTCTCCTCTATAACACCATTCTCGAGCATCATTCGCCTGCAAAACCATCGCCATCTGCTAATCCTGCTAATTAACAACAACAAATCACACAATTTGTTATTATAATTACGGATTCAGTGAGTTAGTAATCAACAAATCGCCATTAAACCTGAGTTATTCGAAGCTCTCTCAGTTGTCACGTCCAGTCGGGTTTCGATACGCTACAGTTTAACCTATATTATATAACATGTGCTCACTTATCTTCGAATCAGAACCTGTGAGGTTCCATCCCATTAAAATAATTAAAAATTAATTTCTACTTATTCGAGTATGATATTTCATTTTATTATATAAAGTGGAAGGTAATTTTTTATAATTCAGATTCAATTTTTCATTTGTCGATGAAGATAGAGTTTTATTTACTGCATTAAATTAATGAAAATAAAAGGTGGATAAAAATATTGATATGAATAGAAACTAAGTCTAAATTTGATAGATGATATATAACTTCCTTTGTTTGATAATTTTAATACTAATCATGAAAATTGATTTGTGTTTATTACAGGTGGTTTTGATGTGATAATCGTACTTCGTAAATGAACGAATTTTTATATTTTTAATTTATAAGATTTACTTTTTTAAAGTTGATGGTAATTCATTCATTAATAGATAGAGTTATTACATTATACTTTAATAGCGAAAAATTCATTTTTCATAAGACAATTAAAAATATAAAAAATCCCCTTACCCTACACCCCTAAACCAAAATGGTTTATAGAATCTTAGCTATTCTTATAGGATAGTAAATTGACATAAAATTACTTGATAATTCAAACTCTCCTGAAATTTCTCGAATCAATTATAGAATATAAAATTTCACGATATAAACTTTCTTAAAAGTATATGAAAGATGATAAGTAAACAACACTATTTTAAAAGGAATTAGCATTGACTTACAAATAGCAGTAAACATGTTGTAGAATCATATTCTAAAGACATATATTTCCTTTTATTCTTTCAAAACTTATGTCATGGACCATCCAATTTGCACTTGCAACTATTTTTTTAGAAGAAAGAATAAGGCCATAAAAAGTATCATAGTTTTAAATAAATATTGGGTTCGAATATAGGGCCGGTTAATATTCAGTTTGACTTATATGAATTATCGATCAATTATAATAGACTTGTAAAGCATCAATCCAAATACAATTTTGGGGATTTTTCATAAATATTATTTTTGCAAACGGAAAAAGGTCTAAAATATCTATAAAGTATTAAAAATTGTATAAAATTATCCTCCATCACCTATTGGCTCCAAAATACCCTTTTCATCCACCTATTGGCTTCAAAATACCCTTCTCATCCACTTTTAGGTTCAAAATTAACCACTTATTTAACGATTATATATTTAAACTATTTAAATAATTTTTCTAATACATGGCGCTCAACTATTGTTATAATTTAATTTATTAATATAATTTATGAATCAATCTACCACCCATTACTAATTAAGTCACACCCAATTAATAAACCCACCCCATTACTAATGCAACAACAGAAAACTATTGCGTGTTTCTAAAACTTTGAGGCGAAAATATCTATAGAAGTACATTATCATATATTCAAGTCCTCAATCAAAACATATTATAATTCAAGTGTCTAAAATAAAATTACCGATAAACTTAAAAGTATGATTGTGTTCATCTTAGTTATTCATTCCTCTCAATTATGATGTTACTTAATGGATAACTTTTTAAAAAAGAATATATTAAAGTATTTAAAACAAATAATAAATTTTATAAAATTATATTTAAAAAGTGCATAAATTAATTTGGGATGTATTACTTCTTTACCTTTAATCATAAAATTCGAATTCAAGCTTGAAAGAGAATCCTATTGAAAGTGTCCTAAATAATCGGCTCAACCTAAATTTAATTGGGGCTTTACTTCGGGCTAAATAATTTTGGATGTCATTTTTAGGAATCTGTAATTTCGTCGTGCTTTAGTAGTGTTTAGGGCGATTTTGATACTATAATTTATTTATTAATTGGATGGGGTTTAATTAGTAATGGGTCAGTAGTGGGTTGATTTATAAATGATATTAATAAATTAAATTATATCTAATTGTCGAGCGCCAACTAAAATTAAAAAGTTTAAATATGAAACCGTTAAATAAGTGGTCAATTTTGAATCCAAAGGTGGATGTCAAGGGTATTTTCGAGTCAATAGGTGGAAGAAAAGGGCATTTTGGAGTCAATAGATGGATGAAGGATAATTGTGTACCATTTTCAATACTTCAAGTTTATTTTAGGTTTTTTCCGTTTTGCAAATATAGTGGCAAGATACACTGTATTTATGTTATATCTAATTTTAATTAATTATATTATACGAATATAGAATTTGATGATTATATGTATGTGTGTTTGTTTTCAAAGCAAAAGCTGAATGTATAAGTATATACGTGAAGACATTAATTGTACGTGTGGTCAATTGTATTTTTAAATTGTATACACAGACCAACTATATAACTATACAGAACTCCATTGATATATATTATGCACATCGTAAATATATTTTGTATATCTATTGTTAAAATAGATAAATATCATTATTGTAATTTTTTGTAAAATACAACTACAAATATAATAAGAGGAACAAAACCACTACATCAGAGAATTTAAGTTCAACAAAGCCCAAATAAAAAGAATTGAAATGTTATCAACTTTATCATTATAAGGTAAAGAAATTTAAAAAATGTGATTTATACTTCTTAATCGAACATGGCCTACTGAAAAGTAATTCTTTTCGAATGTTGTAAATACAATTTTGGATGTGAAAGTGTCTTTCAAGCCTGTGGTTCTTAACTCATCTTCTATTTTAGGAATTTGGATGCATAATAAACATGTGTAATATATTATTATACATCTGAATTAATTTGAATATTGTACATTGAAAATAAAAATAAAAAATTTAAATGAGCGCACTTATTAATTGAGATATATGAAACTTCAATTTTAATGTGAAACACATTATTTAGAATAGCCTTATTTTTAAACTAATAAGTAACTTGACATGACATAAGTATACAAGTTTTACTAAAATATCTCTAATCAAACAGTTTTTACTCACACTACTCTATTTCAATATTTTATGTTACATGGAATATTAATTGTCAAAATTTTTGTGTATAGAAAAATCATTTTGAAATTATTCTTTTCATATTTTATTTCTTTATTGAACTTGGAATGTGAAAGTCTTAAACTTTATAATGATATTTGCATCAACAAAAGTTATGCATGCATACACAATAACAATATGAAGTTAATAATTACGTCTCAAGTTCATATATTACATAATCGTCTCAAACTCAATATAATGTCCTTCATGATATTCATATATACTCCTTTTATTTTAATTTATATAACACTTTTCTTTTTTTAACAATCAAGCAATTTAAGTTTGATCAGAAATTTATGCATAAAATCTTTAAATGTTTTAGCAATTCAAAAAATAAAAGATAAAATTATAGTCAAGACATACTTGTTTAAATCTCAAAATTTTAAAAATGTTGAACAACCTAAAAAATCTTACATAATACTTTTATCATATGCTTCCTTTATATCATCAACCCAAAAATCTTACATAATATACTTTTATCATATGTTTCCTCTATGTGAATTATAATTACGCTGAGAAAAATTTTCTTCTTTAATTTCCACAATTACATGAAATAAATATCTGTAAATGTTTATAAAACATGTGGACAAACACATCTTCAGTCAAATTTAGGTTATTAAAGTCGAATAATTATTTTTCTCTAACGCAGGTGGTCATGTGATTTGGATTATTATAATAATTTTTTTTTTAACTTCTCCCTCTTCTTAAAATCAATTTGAGTACGCAAATATCTGAAAAATAAAAATATTTTTCACAGAAATAACGTGCATATATATATATATATATATATATATATATATTCTATGGTTTTGACCTAAATTGAAATGTCCGAGTTGGCGGCTTACCAACTCAAATATGAGGCCCGAACTTGGTATGTGGAATAAAGGGATAATACGGCACTAAGAGGTGGTCTTGTTATTTGGGGATCTTCAAGAGGTCTTTCCTTGATATGTTATTTCATAGATATATGAGGGAATCTAAGGTTGAAGAATTCATTAACCTTCGTCAAGGTGGTATGAGTGTACATGACTATTCATTGAAGTTTACTAAATAGTTCAAGAATGCTTCATCCTTGGTGTCAAAACCAAAGGATGAGATGAGTCGTTATCTTACGGTGGTGTCCAATGACATATTTAGAGAATATTGTTCGACTATTCTTCATTATAATATGAATATCTCTAATATCATGGCTCATGTTGAACAAGCGGAAGAAACTAGGTTAAGGAAAAATAATAGAGAGGCCAAGAGGGTCAAGTCTTATGATGGTGATGCTTCAAAGGGGAGGTTAGATATTCTAGACAAACCTAGATTTAAAAAGAGGTTTTCTAATCACATTCCTTCCAAATTTCCCAAGGCTCGTTATGATAGGGTGTCTAACCCTAAGTCTCCGAATGGAAAAGGTAGTAGCTCACTAAGCAAGAAGCAAACTTGTGTAAACTAAAGAAAGAAGCATTATGGTGATTGAGTTGTAGGGATGGACAATTTCTTTATATGTTGAAAGTGTGACACAAATTTAGGGATTGTTCTAATTAGAAGGGGCAAGAAAAAAGTAGCGGGAAAGCTCAAGCTTGTTGTTCTAATGTGGATGCTCCTAAGAAGAATCGATTTTATACACTTCTCTCTAGACGTGAACAAGAGAGTTCTGCAATGTGATGACCAGTATGTTTAAAGTCTTCTCTATAGATTTTTTGTCACGACCCAAATCGGGGACGTGACTGGCACCCACATTCACCCTCCTATGTGAGCGAACCAACCCATATAAACCTTAACATTTTAATACAATATCAACAAAAGAAATGCGGAAGACTTAAACTCATTAACAAAACAACTCAAAACTATTATTAATATTCCCAAAATCTGGAAGTCATCATCACAAGAACATCTATCTCAAATTGCTAAACTAAAACTGTCTAAGAAGCTAAAACAATAAAAGCTAGTCCATGCCGGAAGTTCAAGGCATCAAGACTTGAAGAAGAAGATCCAGTCCAAGCTAGACGCATTAGCTCACCCTGAATTTCCGATGAAGTGAAGACTGGCTAGATCTACTGCTGAGTTGAAGTTGACAGAACGTTTGCTGCATTACACGAATAACAAAGAGGAAAACATAAAAGTAGGGGGTCAGTACAACCACACGTACTGAGTAGATATCATCGGCTAACTCAAAATAGAAGATCATATATATCAAGTAATATTATAAATCAACTATAAGCTCAACATGTAACAACAACAAGTATTATGATCGTCAACAATTACCATCAAGTTCATCCATGAGGGCTCAAGCCTCAATACCATACTCATTTGGGAATTAAGTTCATTATGTTGAGTATATTATCATCTTTCAAGATTCATTATCTTTCTTCCTCTTGTGTCGGTCTATGTGTCGGTACGTGACACTCCGATCCCCTATATGTGTCGGAACGTGACACTCCGATCCCCTATATGTGTCAGAACGTGACACTCTGATCCCCTATATGTGTCGGAACGTGACACTCCGATCCCCTACATCTACGTGTCGGTTCGTGACACCCGTCCCACTAATACTATGTGTCGGAACGTGACACTCCGATCCACTAATACTATGTGTCGGAACGTGACACTCTGATCCACTAATACTATGTGTCGGAACGTGACACTCCGATCCACTAATCTCATTATATCCGTTCATCAAGCCTTCTCTATACCAAGGCATCATCAATCCCAATCAATTTAATTCATCAAGCCTTCTTTTATACCAAGGCATTATCATTAATAAGTAGATTAAAGTTTCTTTCAAGATTTGGGATTCAATGGTGTTCATCATGCTTGTTTTATCAAAATCACATAATCATATTCATGCAAGCATACAATTAAGCATATAGACAGGTTTACAATATCATCAATACATATCATTCCCTATCAAGAGTTCACTACGATTTACGTAAAAAACCATAACCTACCTCCACCGAAGAATTGGAATCAACAAGAAATTCCCAAGCTTTGTTATTCTCCTCAGCCTCTCGATCGATCTCTCTCTCCCTTTCTGTTCTTTCTCTTTTGTTTTATTCAAACCCTCTTTCCTTTACCCTAATTACAATATAATTAAGTGTAAAAGAGGACAATAAAACCCCACTAATTAATCCAAAGTTACCTCTTTTATCCCTCAAGGATTTGAGTTATTAATATAAACCCTCAATCTTTATAATTAAGGAAAGAATAGTCCAAACCGACCCTTAAAACGTGTGGAGAAATCCTATTCTGACTGGGATCTGCGTGACCTATGACGGGCCGTCGTGCCTGCGACGGTCCGTCACACCGGTCGTCGCAGCCTCCCCAATTTTCAGGTGGACTGTGACGGCCCGTCACCCTTGTGACGGTCCGTCCTGCACCTCCGTCATGACGGTCAGAAACTCGTTTCTTGTACCAAATTCTCAAAAGTTGAAGTGTTTTGCAACGGGAGCTCACGACGGTCCGTCGTGGCTGTGACGGCCCGTACTGCAGGTCCGTCACAATTTCCAGAGAGTCGATTTTCAGTACCCAATTTCAGAATTCTAAGTATGCTGAAACGATGCACCCTCGACGGGCCGTCGTGCCTGTGACGGTCCGTCGCAGTGCCCGTGGTCTTGGCCAGTTTTTCCAGAATTAAAATCTGCTGCTCAAAACGACTAAACAGGTCGTTACAATAGATACCAATTTACCCATCGTTCGTCCCCGAACGATCAAAAGAAGATAAACAATGGCGAAAAGGAGTACCTGAATCTGTAAACAGATGTGGGTATTTTTCTTGCATATCTGCCTCCTTCTCCCAAGTAGCTTCTTCAACCGGTCGATTCTTCCATTGAACCTTGATGGATGCAATCTCTCTCGACCTCAATTTGCGAACTTCTCTATCTAATATAGCAACTGGTTCCTCCTCATAAGTCAAATTTTCATCAAGCAAAACTGAATCCCAACGGATAATGTAGTTTCCATCTCCGTGGTATCTTTTCAACATGGACACATGGAATACCGGATGCACTCCGGACAGCCCTGGGGGCAAGGCTAATTCATAAGCCACCTCCCCTATTCGCTTAAGCACTTCAAATGGTCCAATATACCTTGGACTTAGCTTACCCCTTTTTCCAAACCGCATCACCCCTTTCATGGGTGAAACCTTCAACAAGACTTGTTCACCTTCCATGAACTCCAAGTCTCTAACCTTCCGATCTGCATACTCCTTTTGTCTACTTTGCGCCGCTAGAAGCTTTCCTTGAATGGCTTTCACCTTCTCCATAGAATCTCTCAACAGATCAGTACCCCAAGGTCTAACCTCAAATGCATCAAACCA
>CM064966.1:70744878-70758723 GCA_032847665.1 Solanum chilense | reverse complement strand
GTCTCAAACTCAATATAATGTCCTTCATGATATTCATATATACTCCTTTTATTTTAATTTATATAACACTTTTCTTTTTTTAACAATCAAGCAATTTAAGTTTGATCAGAAATTTATGCATAAAATCTTTAAATGTTTTAGCAATTCAAAAAATAAAAGATAAAATTATAGGCAAGACATACTTGTTTAAATCTCAAAATTTAAAAAATGTTGAACAACCTAAAAAATCTTACATAATACTTTTATCATATGCTTCCTTTATATCATCAACCCAAAAATCTTACATAATATACTTTTATCATATGTTTCCTCTATGTGAATTATAATTACGCTGAGAAAAAATTTCTTCTTTAATTTCCACAATTACATGAAATAAATATCTGTAAATGTTTATAAAACATGTGGACAAACACATCTTCAGTCAAATTTAGGTTGTTAAAGTCGAATAATTATTTTTCTCTAACGCAGGTGGTCATGTGATTTGGATTATTATAATAAAAAATTTTTTAACTTCTCCCTCTTCTTAAAATCAATTTGAGTACGCAAATATCTGAAAAATAAAAATATTTTTCACAGAAATAACGTGCATATATATATATGTACTGATTTCTTAACTTCATTTTGTTTCACAAATATTACAACATTCAAGATGATATCATGAAACTCGATCAAACCTAGTACAAAAAATTAATTTTTCAAATAGCGAAGAGCGATCTGATATGACATAACAAAAAATCTTGACATTTTTTGTAAAAAATTTCATGAGAAGATTCATCATTATATTATATATTAAAAATTTATGTCTATTTTTAATTCTAAAACGATGAGAATTTGAATAAATCATTTTCCGTCCCTCAGCTTGCCCCTGTTTTGAGCTAGTAAATATTTGTATTCCTTTTTTACACTATTAACCTGTTATATATAGATGACACAAAAATAAATTTAATATAAATATTGCTCTTCTATTTATATTTTACTATATTCAACTTTCACATATAGCAAACAAAAAATTCATATTTGTATGTTATAGTAAAGTTTGCATAATTGCGCTCCATAGCAAACATAAAACTGTATAATTCGCTGGCCTATTTCGCTGCAATTGTATAATTCGCTATTCTATTTCACTGTAATTGTATAATGCACAATTGTATAATTCACTGCCTATTTTGCTGCAATATTTTTTATAAAATTTGTTTTGCATACAATTGAATCGAATTAAAATGTATGTATATTGCATAATTATAAGTGTATAGCAAGAAGATATATGTTTTTCTCTCGCTTTATACAAAAACAGAAACACAATATATACACTTGTGTTGTATAAAGCTAGAGAAAATTGTATTTCAATGCAATTGTATAATTCGCAATTGTATAATTCGTTGGCCTTTTTCTCTGCAATATTTGTATAAAATTTGCATTTGTCTACAATTGAATTGAAGTAAAATGTTTATAAATCGTATAATTAAGTGTATAACACGAAAATATATGTTTCTGCATGTGTATATACAATTTTCTCTCGCTTTATACAAAACAGAAACAGAATTTATACACTTCTGTGTATAAAGCGAGAGAGGCGAGCAGAGGAAGAGTGGCGAGCGAGATTTTTGGGACAGAGGCGCCTGACAAACTTTGGCTAACGTTTGCTATGAAGCACAATTAAATCAAACCCTAGCTACTCCATTTATTTTAGGTTATTAATTCGCTATTATATACGATTTTCCCTTTATATATTTAACTTACGTGTCAAAAACGTTTAATTTATTTCTTAAACATAAGAAGTAAGTCAGCCCACAAAAGTGTGGACCATGTTTATGTATTATTTACTGTCTCTTCTAATTTAGAAATTTTCTCTTACGTACCATCTATTAAAATTTAAAATGGATTTCACGTGGATTTTATTATAATTTTTTTTTTTTTGCAACTTCTAGCCAGTAGCATAGTACAATAATACAGTATATGGACGATAAAATTCAGGCCACATAAATTTAACAAACACGTAATAAGTACCGACTTCGAAAAAGTCAGGAAAAATTAAAATTAGCTTTGACTTTTATTGTTAAATTATTATTTTTCCAACACATTTCATAAAGTAAATTCTACGGAATATCAAAAAGGAACATACCCTCATATTATTATTGTACTATTCTTTAAGTGTTTGTGAGTATCACCTTTGCTTTGGAAGAACTTTTAACAAGAAAGTGATGAAAGGAATCACATTGTGGGATGCTAATAGAGTAACATGTGTATTTATACGTGGTATTTTTTGTATTTAGATTATTAAATTAGAAATAATAAAAGAAAAAAATAAAAAGAAAAAAACTATTTAAATTTACACAAGTTATTGTATGTTCTTAAGAAATTTAATCTTCTCAAGTATCACTCTACAATCTCGGGTACTTGAGAAGATTAAATATTTTAACCATTAAAGAAGTAGTGTATCTCAAATTTTGATAATTTCAACGAACTCAAAAAGATAGCAACAATATCTCAAACAGATATAATCAATTTTGTTTGGTAAGAAAAGTATGCAGAAGAAGGGAATAATTCATGCAGAAAAATTAGATCTCTCTATTTATAGTCAACAAAGAATAAAGGTCACAACTCTTGGAAAAAAGATAATCTGTCAGAAATATTGTAACTTTTTGAAAAAGACACTACTTTTCAAATAATCACAAAACCTTTAAAAAATATATATATACTTTTCATAAAAATCACAACCCCTCTTCGATCAAAACTTATAAACCTATCCATAGTATTCAATTTTCCTGTAGTCTCATAATTTATAATTTCCTCCAAAAACTCTGAATATGCATAACTTAAAAGAGAACTAATTGCCTCATTTATTATTTACTTAGGAGACAAAAGGTAAATAGTTACTTTTCTCGTCCATTTTTATTTAACATGTTACATTTCAGTTCTTTTTATTAGTATTTAAAGTTAAATTATATTATATTAATTTGATATTTTTTTTAAAAAAAAATTTAGACAATCAAAAACTATATGAAAAGTACTATAAATTGCAATTTTTTACATATCAATATGATAAAAATATATATTTTAAAATGTTAATCAAAGTTCTTATAATTTCACTCTAAAAATATAAACCATAACAAATAATAGTAGACAGAGGGAATAATTGTCAATTATGTGAGTTACATTAAAGCACCTGCAAGAGACGTAAATTAAATATCCCAAAACAAACTATTCGTAGAATTAAGAAGAATAAATAAATAAATTTATAAGGCAATATGAATCTTAAAAAACATAGTACATCGCCGATAAAATTCAGGCCATATAACTTTTTAACTTTTTGATGTAGATCAATGAAACACGTAACAAGTGCTTCTAAAAAATTGAAATTAGCTATCACTTTAGCTGTTGAATACTAAAATTATTAATTTTCAACACTCATCATAAAGTGATGATGGAAAAACCTTAAAAATCTACTAACCTATGTCTATCACATTATGAGCTGCTGATATAGTCACATGTGTTATCTAATCTATTCAGATTATCAAATCAGAAATAATAAAAGATATAGATGAAAATAAAAGAAAAAAATTATCTGAGTTTACATAATTTAGTTTGTCCTTTAAAAAATTATTTATTCACTCAAGTATTTGAGGTTATAGATTAAATTCTTCCAAAATAAGACGGAATAATTATTAAAGAAGTAGTGTACCTCAAGCTTCGATAATATCAAGCACACGATCGATCGATTTTGATTCGTAAGAAATGTACGCAGAAAAAGCGAATAACTTGATAAAAATAAGAGAAAATCTCTTTATTTTATTATTTATAGCCAACAAAGGGTAAAGGTCACAACTCTTTGGAGAAAAAGACAACCTTTCAGAAAGGTCTCAATCTTTCAAAAAATGCACAACCATTTAAATGGTCACACCTTTAGAAAAGACACATTAGTCTTTCAAAAAAGTCACAATCCTTTAAAAAAGTCACCGCCTTTTATTTCCTATTTACAACCATTAAAACCTAACACCACAGACTTTTCGATAAAAACTTTTATCCTAGCTAGAAACCTTTCCGTAAAATACAGTTTCAGTAAAGTCTCGTAATTTATAATTTCTTCCAAAAACACTGAATATGCATAACTTAAAAGAAAACTAATTACCCCATTTATTATTTTACTTAGGAGATGAAGTAAATAGTTAATTAACAAGTATGTGAGTTACATTAGTTAAAGTCTCTACCAGAGACGTAAATTAAATATTCTAACACAAATTATCCGTAGAATTAAGAAAAAAAGCTTAAATTTATAACATAATATAAATTTTAAATATTTGTGTAATTATAAATTATCTCATAACAAAAATAATTAGATATTCTTTCCAAGATAAACTAAGAAGGAAATCTACATATAATCAAAACTTAGGAATAAATAAGATAATGTAACACCTATGTACGACAGATTCAAGATTTCTATTAAGGGGGTTTGAAACAAAAACTAGTGCTTTGAACCCTAAATCACTAAGTCAATCTCTAATCTTACATTCAGGAGGTTCAAAGTCAATATAAAAACATAAAAAAATTTAAAATATCTTAAATGTACAACGTAATTTTTTGTTGATGCGTTCGGGTGAACCTCTTCGGCATACTCTAGGTCTACCCCTGTATGTACGACAGGTAAAATTTATCCGCACCGAAATTTTATGCCAATCCAATACATGCAGCCATGTACTTAAATTTATAGTTCATTATTTTACTTAACCTTAATTAATTAACATGTATTTTACTTTATTAAATCACATAATAATGAAAATTGAATTAGTGTGGTTTTAACACCCGGTGCAGATAAATTTTTTTTCACGTACGACCAACAATAATATTAATATTTCTTTTTACAATTTTTTTAAGCTTTTTATCTAATTTTTCTTATTAAAAATTAGATATCTACATTCAAGGAATCATTTAAAGACACGTGTATGACTAGATGTATAATTTTTTGTGGATGTGATGAAACAAAGTACGAAAATTAAACCACAAGGAATATCTAGTCATAGGTTGGTAAAGCCTATAAATAAGTAACCATAATTTCTATTATTTTCATCACTACAAGCCTTTTAAAATAGAGAGGAGAAAGAAATAGTAATAATAATTATAAAGATGGAAGTTATACAAGTACTTCATATGAATAATGGAGAAGGAGAAACTAGCTATGCTAAAAACTCCACTATCCAGGTTAATTACAATTTTTTATATACATATATATTTTCATTAAATAATTAAAACAATAGTTGAAATAATTATTTATTTTATGTTTCATTATTTTAAGCAAATATAATGTTGTTTTTTTTCTCTAAATAAATCTCTGCATGCATGAGTTTGGCCAATTGAAAATTACACTAAAAGATACTCTTAAAGGGAAAAAAGATTACAATATTCTTCCAAGAGTGGAATTGAATAAGCCTACTTTCTAAGCTAAAATAATATTAGTGTACAATATTCTTTTTGTATATTAGGTTCTTAAAATTTGACTCGAAAATTTAAAACTTGATTTGATTATCAAAGGATGTCGATTCAATTAACACTACTAAAAAACGATGCAAAAATTATCTTACAAGATCGGTTAGAATTAACTGATTTAGTTTATCGGTTTTTCGTTTTTAATTTTTTTTCAAAAAAACAAAAGAAGACAAAAATCTATAAACGGCCATCGATTTTTTTTTCTCGTGAAAATTGATAAAGAAGTTTTTAGTTTATTAATTCTTTACATAAATTAAGGAACTTCGTTGGTTTTTGAAGTGCAAAATGTATATATATATAAGTGTAAATAAATGGAAATATTTTATCAAAGAGCGTGTGCAAATAAGTAGAATCGTCGAAAGTCATAGAAGATATTAATCGTGTAACTACATTTTTTTTATAGTTCTGAATAAATAATTCGATCGATTTATTTTATAAATTAATCATCGATATAAATTATCCCTCAATTTTAATCGATCCTATCCATCGACTTATCCGACTTGGTTCTTCGAAATTGAGGCACCAAAATCCAAAACTTTTCTGTCCGTTGATTTTGACTCTCAATTTCGATCCAGTATTTAATAGAGAGACTCAATTTTCGTACATTATATTATATTTTTAAAAAAAATGTTTGATTTTTGATTTTGTAGAGGAAGATAATATCAGCAACGAATTCAACACTTAAGGAAGCAATTTTAAACATTATGTGCAACAATAACAAAAATATGCCAGAGAGTATTGGCATTGCGGATTTGGGATGTTCTTCTGGACCGAACACATTGATAGTCGTTTCTGAGATTATAGATATCATAGATGAAACATCTCGAAATTCGGGTATATCCTTCCCGGAGTTGAAAATTTCACTTAATGATCTTCCTGGGAATGATTTCAATGATGTATTTAGGTCATTGCCATCATTTTTTGATAAAATTAAAGAAGCAAAAGGTGCAGAAAATTGTTATATTGTTGGAGTTCCTGGTTCATTTTATGGAAGGCTTTTTCCACAAAAGAGCATGCATTTTGTTCACTCTTCTTCTAGTCTCCATTGGCTCTCTCAGGTTAGTGTAACTAATTTATGTGTGATAGTTACTATTCATATTTTGAATTATTACTTATCGACGATGACTTAGTATTTAACGTCTTAATTATTTTTTTAGTTTGTTTCAAAAAGAATGATTTTTTTGTTTTTTGATAATACTTTAACTTTAACTTTCCACGTGACATGTTTAAGGCCAGATGATTAAAGAGCGTTTTGGTACGTTTGATATAACTTGAATTTAGAACCACAAAATTAAAAGATTTCTTTTTTTTTAACTCTGTTTTAAGTTAAATTAGGTCATTTTTTTAATAAACGGAGAGAATACTTTATTTATTTGGTTTTCATTGATATGTACTCAAATTATATTTGCATAGAATTTATATCTGAATTATATTTTTAAAAATCGAAAATTTAGTAATTTAACCCATGTGCTCTAGCTTTTGCCATACAAGAATTAGTTTGCTATTACCTATGTCCAAATAATTCGGAATTGTTTTGTTAACAATTTGGGTGTGTTTGGTAGGAAGATTTTTTTTTTTTTTGAAAATGAATTCTTAGAAAACATCTTTTTTTTAAAAAAAAAAAAAGAGTTTTTTACTTATTTTTTAGTGTTAGCTAGTAAGCAAAAAAAAATACGAATTTACACATCATCTAGCAAAATTTTAGACAAAATAGGAAATGTACTCCAACCATTTTGACCAATCAGATACGAAAAAATTGAAAAATATTTTCCTCTCTACGAAACATACCCAAAGTATCCATTTTTATCCCTCAAAAACATAAACAAGATATAAGACGACTAAGATAATTGTTAACCACCAATCTGTTATTGATATGTTCTTGATTGAAAAGTTTATCTCTAATGTATGATTAAAGGAAATGTATTATAATTAATTAACACTACAAAATTAAAAGGAATTGACTCCACTAGATATATAAACCATATTTAAACTACCACTTTGATGGAACAAGTCACCCAATATATTTCATTTATTTTCTATTTTTACATTACCAAAATGTGTAACACGATATTTACAATTTTCTCTTAAATAATAATAATAATAAAATTAAGATGATACATCTATTCCTTTTGTTATTTGTGCCTTTCAGCCAATTTAAAAAGACGTTTGCTTTAGGATCATAATACATAAAGCTACATTATACATTTAACTAGTACGAATAAATATAGGGTAAAAGTAAGGTATTGTATGTATAGAGTTTATGTTCGATGCACTATAAAAGTGTTAATAATAAAGATTAGTATCCTAAATAATTCTATTTAATTAACATATATTAATAATCTATACAATAACTAATAAGTATTTTTTAAAATTATTTTAAATTAACTATCATTATATTGTCAGCGTATATAATTTAAAGTCAAATGCAGGTTCCACTTGGTTTGGGTACTAATAATGCAATGTCATCTCTAAACAAAGGGAAATTATACATATCACATACTAGTCCAAGTGACGTCATCAATGCATACGTGTCACAATTCCAGAACGATTTCTCTACATTTCTCCGATCACGTTCACCGGAGATAGTCCCCGGCGGGAGGATGTTGTTGTCACTCATGGGGAGGAGCTCTATTGATCCCACCATTGAAGATGGTTGTTACTACCAATGGGAACTTCTCGCAAATGCGCTTTCTAATTTGGTCTCAAAGGTAAATTACTCTCTAAAACTGTATCTAAAAAGAAACAAACAATTTTTTTAATATATTGAACGAATAAAATTGAACACAAGGGATTAGTCAAAATTAAATATTCAATATGATTTATTGATTTATTTTCGAACGTTCAAATTAGTATTGAATTTGGTCTGACATTTTTAGGAATCTTATAATTTATTTTTTGTGGAGATCTATATATGCTCGTAAAATTAAATAGAAAAAGATATTTAGTAAAAAAATTAATTTTTATATGTAATAATTATAATTCTAATGAGCTTACATAGAGCGACATGAACAATGAAAAAATCAAAAGTATACATAATATAATTGTTACACATACCAGTATATTCTAGATAACTAGATTTGAATATACATTCTATCTTGTTATCTAGAATTGAATGAAGATGAGATAAGATAATTTACAATAATCTATGTATACATTATCTTAAGTACTTGTGTTGACAAGATAACATATAGTTATGAATTTTGAAAATAGAATTTATTATAAGTCATATGTACATCTTTTGTACCTGAAAATATTAAATGTTTGCTTGGGGACCAAATTAATGAAATATGTATTCATACAACTTTTTTAATGTAGGATCTAGTAGAAAAGGAGAAAATAGACTCATTTAATGCACCATACTATGCACCATGTCCTGAGGAAGTGAAAATTGCTGTAGCAAATGAAGGGTCATTTATAATTGATCGTATCGAAACTTTTGAGATTGAATGGGAAGCTAGCGTTTCTTCAAATCTATCGAATGAAAAAATATTATTATCAACGGGTCAACAAGTCGCTACAACAATAAGGGCTGTGGTTGAATCAATGGTGGAAAATCATTTTGGAAATGAAATTATGAATGATTTGTTTAGTGTATATGGTGATCTTGTGGATGATTACATTCACAAGAAGAGAGCTGTTTATGTTAATTTGGTTGTTTCTCTCAAACGCAAGGAAGGATTTTGTGTTCAAATTAATTAGTAGACTAAGCAAAATTATCTTTATAAAATCCACATGTCAATAAGGGGTTGGATTAATATCCTTCTGCAAATAGCGGGAGCTTTAATATTCCATATCGTTCTTTTATAAAAAGATTTAAGTTGAATCAATACGTGTCAACTACTTATGTAATATTTGTGTTTTGATTAATGAAATCATGTTTTGGAAATGTTAACATCTTATTTATTTTTATTGGGCTTATTTATTTAATTTCAAGAGACCCAAATACAAAGAATTTGAAAACAATTATCTATAATATAGTTAAAGTAAAGATGGATCGAAAGAAAAATGAAAATTATATCCTTTTATCGAATATATCGGCTGATTAAAAAGTCAAATTATTTTGACATGGTGTATTATATTTGGATGTGATATGTCTTTCAATTTGTGGTTCTTAATTAATTCATCTTCTATTCTAAGATATTTAATAAGAAAAAAACATTTGATACATAATGTCAGAATCCAAGAATATAGTATCTCGAAAACGAAGATAAGAAATATAAAATGAACGTATGTATTGATGAGAAGTATGAAACTTTAGTCCTAATGTAAAAACATGTTCGTTGGAACTTTGAATAACCTCATTTTTAAGCAAAGGAGTGATTTAATGTGACATAAGAATATAATTTTAACATAAAATATATAAGAATATTTTTTTATGGACTTACAATACTCGATTCCGTGCGATGAATGTCAAAAAAACTTGGATCTTTTCACCAAGAGAATGAGAATATTATTTATATAATGGAAGAGTCAATTAATAGCTCGCAGCTGTTATTCCTAGTTATAGACAACAAACATATTTGCACCAATTAAAGTTACCACAAAGATAATGTATGCTTTTTTTAATTTTAATTTATTTATATGATTTTAAGCTAAAATGAAAATATTTTTTTAAAAAAAATAAAAAATACTTCTAATGTTATGACATTAGATTAAAAATATGTTGAATGAATTAACTTAAGTATTTTTTAATTTTATAGTCTTAAACATGTTATACTGAAGTCTGAAAGTTAAAATTTAAAAATTATAAAAAAAGTTATTCTTTTTAAAATGAACTAATAAAATGAAATGAAGAAAATAAATATTTGGATGCGATATGCTTCTGACTTGCAGTTCGTGAATAATTACTGTTTTCTTTTGAGCATGATAACCTTAAAAACATACCATATTGTGTTAAGCGTAAAAAAGATTGACTTCCCTCTATTAATGGTGGAAAAGAAAATTAGTTCGTTAATTTATTTTTAAAAAAACTTTTTCTAAAAGTATGTTCACATATTGTTAATATTTAAATAAAAATAATAAAAAAAATATAGTACTACTATCCCCACATAATTACTAGGAGTCCGAAACTCAAAGGGTACAAATTTTTTACAAAAATTCCAAAACGGTATATAAAATTTTATATTAACTAAAACGGTAAAATCGCTGCAGGAGCAGCGATTTACAAAGGTAAATCGCTGCTCCGGCAGCGATTTAGCAAAATTTTTTTTTTTTTAATAAAAAAATGAAGCAGCGATTTCAAAAAAAAAAAATATTACATAAATCGCTGCCCCGGGCAGCGATTTATTTATAAAAAAAATTTCCAGCAATTTATTTTAAAAAAAAAAATTTTTTTTTTATTAAAACGCTGCTAGGGGCACGATTTATTTAAATAAAAAAAATTTCCTTATTAAATCGCTGCACGAAGCTTTTTTTTTTAAAAAAATATTAAAAATTTTTAATACAGCGATTTTATATTAAAAAAATTATAATATTTTTTAAAATTTAAATATATAACTTATAAGAAAAATTTTATTAAATCACAAAAATGTTAATACCGTTTTGATTAATATAAAATAAAAAAAAAATTATTAAATCGCAAAAATGTTAATACAGCGATTTTATATATATAAAAAAATTATAAAATCGCTGTATTAACATTTTTGCGATTTAATAATTTTTTTTATTTTATATTAATCAAAACGGTATTAACATTTTTGTGATTTAATAAAAATTTTCTTATAAGTTATATATTTAAATTTTAAAAAATATTATAATTTTTTTAATATAAAATCGCTGTATTAAAAAATTTTAATATTTTTTTTTTTAAAAAAAGCTTAATGCAGCGATTTAATAAGGAAATTTTTTTTATTTAAATAAATCGTGCCCCTAGCAGCGTTTTAATAAAAAAAATTGCTGGAAATTTTTTTTATAAATAAATCGCTGCCCGGGGCAGCGATTTACCTTTGTAAATCGCTGCTCCTGCAGCGATTTTACCGTTTTGGTTAATATAAAATTTTATATACCGTTTTGGAATTTTTGTAAAAAATTTGTACCCTTTGAGTTTCGGACTCTAATTACTAGATAGATCGCTACGTACTTGTAAATTGTAATATACATTTATATTTACTTATTTAGTGTTCGATAAAAAAGTAAAAATAATATATTATTCCTTCAATATATATATATATATATATATATATATATATATATATATATATATATATATATATATATATATATATATATATATATATATATATATATATATATATATATATATATATATATATATATAATTTAACGAAATGTTATAAGATGAATATAGAGATGAAGAAATATTATTATCAAGGGGTCAACAAGTGGCTAAAACAATTATGGGTTGTTTGGTAATTGGTTATAATCATATTTGTATAGTAACGTAGGAATTAGTTATGAGTGAATTTATGTATTATTTCATCTTCTAGATCTTGCATAATAATGCATAGATTCTCTCATAATTTACGCATGAAATTTCTGAAATATCAATAAAACATTGTATAAGTTATACAAATATTAATGTATACATAATTTATTTCTTATTCAGCTATCAAACAAATCAATAGGACTCTAATTGCATCAACGGTGGATTATTTATTTAGTGCGTATAGTTATTCTAAATTCAACAAATCAAATAATATATGAGAAAATTTTAAACAATAATTCATAAAATTCAAAATTTGAATCATAATTTTATAATGGAACTTAGGCAATAAGGTAGTGGATGGATTAGTTGGCTAAATAGGGATACTTTGAATAACAAAAAAAAATCGTCGTATCAAAGAGCACTTAAAAATCCCTTAAGTGGAAACATCCATTTAAAAATTTCATAATTACTTCTCCACTAAATTAAAAAATGAACGACTCAATTTTATTTTTTAAATTTTTTGGGAACTTTAATTTCTCTACAAATAGAATTAATTAACTAAGGCATCAATTATTATCTTTTGGTAATTAGGGCTTAAGAATTCTATAGGAGTAAAAAAAATGTTTTCTTGGTGTTGGTACATATTTCCTTGTTTGGGATTATTATTATTACAAATCTTATGGTATAATAATACTGGAAAAACTCCGGCGAAGAAGATTCCGGCAGGCAACCGGGGAATACCGGTCATCGGAGAAACCATTCAGTTCATGGCTGCCATCAATAGCAACAAAGGTTTCTATGAGTTTATTAAGATTCGACGACTTAAGTAAGACTAAGATCCTTTTCAAGTTTAATTTTTTTTCATTTTGGAATTTTATAATTATGTCATATATATGTTGAAAAAGGATAACATAATGTGCATGGGTGTGGTATTATAAATGTTTAATCATTGTATTTGTTTCTAGCAATAATGAATATTTGTTTTTGAGTATATCGATCAATTAACAATGTCTCAATTTCAAATCAGTTCAGCAAATTGAACCCTCAATTAGTTGGCCTGGTGTATTTTTTTTTGAAAAACTATGTAATAATACATACTTCACTATTATATATATTATAATTATCTATACATTCATAATATCATGTATCATATCATTAATTAAGAATTTATCTATCATATATAGAGAGAGATATACTTAAATACATGTATTTTTTGTACCAGTAACACAAAATAGGAAGAAAAGTGAGTGAGATTTGTTATATTTCCCAGATACATACAAATCACACTAGCTAGCTGCATGTATCTACATGTATCTGGTATGAATCGTATATATCTAAGATAGTAGATACATAATTGGAGATAGGAGAGAGAGTCAAGCAAGATTTGTTATGTATCACAGAATACACGCAAATCAACTTTGATACTATGTATCTAGTATAAATTAAACCTATATCTTGACCACATGTATCCCAAAAAAATATATCTGAACGTATCAAAACCTTATAAGATACGTAATATTGCAAACTAAAATATATCTATATAATTAGCTTCCAAATTAGTGGGATTTATGTAAGTTCCTTTTTTTCCTGCATGTATGTGTTGTCTATAGTATTCGTATTATAGGAGCGAAACTAAAAATATTAAAATATTGTTGTTGTTTTTACTTTCATCGTGTCAAAATGACAAAATTTTAACATTTTGGTGGAATTGGATGGAATGCTTTGTTTATAGGTATGGGAATTGCTTCAAAACGAATATATTTGGGCAAACACATGTATTTATATCCAGCACGGAAGCAACAAAGAAAATACTAAGTAACGAGGGAGGAAATTTCACTAAGAGATATATAAAGTCAATCGCGAAGCTCGTGGGAGACCAAAGCCTTCTTTGTGCTTCACATCAGCAACATAAAATTATTCGAAGCCATCTTAGTAATTTATTCTCAACAACATCTCTTTCGACAATGGTTAGAAAATTT
>CM064966.1:70534678-70743678 GCA_032847665.1 Solanum chilense | reverse complement strand
GTAATATTGGCCCATTTATCAAAGCCCATTTATGATTTAATTAGGCCAATCTAAAGCCCATTGAGTTTGTAAACAGGCCCATTTAAAGCCCATTAACATTAATTGCAGGCCAGAAAAAGAATTATGAATTTGCTGGACAGGATAATAGAAGCAAGAAGAAAGTCCAATAAAAAGTATGATGATTTTCTTGATTATCTTTTGATTAAGGATAATCAAACTATACAATTAACAAATGAGCAGATTAAAGATAATATATTAACTATGATTATTGCAGGTTTGTTCTTAATTTAATCTACAATTGAGGTTTTTTCTGTTACTAATTGAAGCCTAAATTGGATTTAGTTGGATATAATTATATAAATTCCATTTTATGACAGGTCAAGACACCACAGCTAGTGCAATTACATGGATGGTTAAATATTTGGATGAAAATCCAAAGGCCCTTAACAACCTTAGGGTAACGAAAAATATTTTGTTCCATTCAATTTACGTGATATTTTCAATTTCAAGATTTAAATGAGTTTTTTTTAATTTCCGTAGTATTTTTTCTTTATCATTTATTATGATTTATAATACATTTAACATAGTTTCATAATATATAAATGTTGTTTCAAATAACTTGAAAATTTTGAATTTATTGTCAAAATTAAAAGGTTTGACTCTCGAAATCTAAACTATGTCACATAAATTTAAGCAAAGAGAGTAATATTTAAATATGCATATAATAAAATGTTATAAAGGATGATTATTATATAAAAGTCTGACGGTAGTATCTCGGACGGGCTAAATTTTTTAAAAAGATACTACGATTTTTTTTTTTTTAAAAAAGTAATTCACAGCCAAAGTTCTAATTATAGAAAGTTGACTGAAATAGGCTGAACAACAAGCCCTCCAACAGAAAGTTTCTTGTAAAGCATACCTCACATTTGAAGATCTGAATTGTATGCCGTATGCATCTAAGGTACATTTTTTTAACTTAGATATTTCACATTTTCACATTTTTATTTATATTTTTCTTCAGTATAGATTTTAGAACACTCCCCCCCCCCCCCCCCCAAAAAAAAAAAAACACACACACACAAACACACCAAAGAAAAGAAAAAGATATTTGACTGCTTATAAGGCTCGAACAATCTTGTTTCATTTGAGCTAGTCTTTGACGCCCTTAGACTGTTGACGAGGTGTGTGTGTGAGAGAGAATATATTTTTTTTCCTTTCGGAAAATGAAACACCGGATAAATGTCAGGCTCTAGATCAGATGTGAGTTAGATTCAAGACCTAATATAACACTTTTTCTAGTCGATATACATAAATTATACATTGGTTATATACTATTATATTATGTATATTATTCACCCACCTACTATATTTAGGTTGTAAAGGAATCGCTTCGAATGGCTTCAATAGTACCCTGGTTTCCAAGAATGGCACTTCAAGATTGTGAGATTGAAGGTTTAATTTGACTTCTTTACAAGTAATATATTGAGTACAAAAATATAAATATTAATTCTCTAATTTTTATGTGAATTTAGGATTTACGATCAAAAAAGGTTGGATCATTAATGTGGATGCTAAATCAATACATTTTGATCCAATGATATTCCATGATCCACATAAATTCATTCCTTCAAGATTTGATGTGAGTTTCTCAACAAGCACATGACATAATTATTTACATAATCGATATAGTATTTCGAAAAAAGATAATAATGATTTATCATAAGTAAATTACTATAGATGGTATATCTAAACGTAACATCAGGTACGAGTAAATATTGAAGTTGTGATGACCTCATGTTGTTAAAAATATTCAGGATGATTCAAAACCATACAGTTTCTTAGCATTTGGAATGGGAGGAAGAACATGCCTTGGATTGCATTTGGCTAGAGCCATGATGCTTGTTTTTGTCTATCGTTTGACCACGTCCTATAGGTTCGTTGAAAGTATTAGATTCAGATGAAAGCATTAAAAGTGTACGAATAAAACTTGGGTCTAACTTTTCCTTTTTAATGTATTTTTATATCAGATGGAAAGTATTGGATTCAGATGAAAGCATTCAAAAATGGACACTTTTCTCGAGACTAAAAAGTGGTTATCCAATAAATGTTACGAGTATAGAAGAGGAGAGGAACTCCCCAAATGCATCAAAAACTTGAAGCAAAAAAGTCTCACATTGCAATTATTTTAAGTTTTAACTATTTGCCAATATTTCTTCATATGGAGAAATGTAAATTCATTTTGTTGTTTATTAGATGAATTATATGTAGCTGTTTATATTTCTTATAAATTTTTAAGTTAAAAACGTTTTAAGCAAAAGCTTAGTAATTATTCTATCATATGCTTCTATATTTTGGTTTTTGTCGTTTATTAGAGGAATAAATTTTACATTGGCGTAAATTAAAAAATTAATCAGACCTCAATACGAAATTCGAATATTAAAGGAGGGAATGAGCTATGTACTATTGTACTAGTGGGCAAGTTCACTTGTTTATCATCTGTTTCCCAATTCCAAGTTCCAACTCAAATCTATGACATCAAACAAAATTACAAGGAAAGCTGCTGGCATCCATGATTTTTTTTGTATTTGGCTTCCTCTAACCTTAACATCATATGGCAATTGGCATCATCATAAAAAATGTAGACTAATACATACATTATTCGTCTCAAAACAAGTGTTATTTTAGCAAAAATTACGTTCATTAATAAATTAATAAATATCTCTTGAAAATTGAACACTGTTAAGAAGATGGAGTATACAAATATAGATGGAAAAACATACTAATTTTGTCTTTTATTTCTATGGTAATGCTTATTTTGGAATAGGGCAAATATATAAACAGGTCCCTAAATTTGTTGATTTTTTTCCTCGGATATCTCAACTATGCTATTTTCTTATTGAATCATTGAACCACCCATAATTTGTTCCTTTTAAACAAACATCGTTGGCTGATGTAGAATCAGATTTTCTGAGGGGTATTGATAGAGGACACATATTTTGTTCCAAAACTCATTAGTCCAATTGATAATGAAAATGTTTGAAAATAATTATATTTTACTTGAAGTCATTTGAACACATTAGAAAACATATGAGATCCATAGAGTTTTCTTCATTCCTTCAATCAAAATCATTACAATACGAATACAATTGAAGGCATTTACAATAAAAAAAATTGATCAAAATCAACCAACAGTGTTTAAAAGGAATAAATTATGGACGGTTCAATGATTCAATAGAAAAATGACGTACTTGAGATAACTGAGGGGAAAAATCAAACAAATTTAGGAATCTATTTATGAGTTCGGCCTTTGGAATAACTTCTTTTTGTTGAAGTGACAGTAATTTTGAGACGGAGGGAATATTATACAAAAAAAAATTTAATGTAATGATGCAAGCTAAACCTATAATTGATTCAACAAATTCTATCCGTGCAGGCAACTATAAATATGTAAGGGGTTTTGGAATCATTTCAACCTATATTTAGAAGCACCCCATATATATAGATTTCAGTTGAGATCATAATTTATTAGTATTAAAAAGAATCTTAATTACTATACTAATTAATTAAGATTGAGCTACATATAGCCTTTGCTAAATGGAGAAGTAGATAGACTTTTATTTACTGAGCTTAGGGTTTGTCAATCACATGCCTAACTCATAGTAATTTAAATATATTTAGTTCTCAGTCAACTAGTCAAAAGAATTTTCACACGTTTAAATGTTTAAATTTTTTGTGTATAAAGTATACTGTATTCACGTAGGGTCTATATAAGGAGTGCACCCCAAGGGCAAAAGGTGTGATATAGACTTTTTATTTTAATGCAAACATTACTCTGCTTATACACCTATTATATAGCGATATACGTTTTATATACACTACATATTGGTAAAACAAAACCTAGAGATTAGTACTCTTATTTTTGTGATGGCTTTAATTTGTTAGGTTGTTGTATAGTATTAAAAATAAAATCTTTGAACTTATTCATTCAAATAATTATTGCCTTGTGTTTATTAAAATTTGTGTCAAATCATTAAGTAATTTTGGTTTGATAATTGTTTGGAAAGACTCACATACTTTCATTCATATTGAACTTTTTTTGTTCAGTGACATTCGATCACAAAATCCATTGACAACTGGTACCACACAGACTAATTAAATTTATCGTTTAATTCGTAATAATGTATATTATGGTTGTTACGATAGTTTTGTCCTCCTTTTACATGCATGATTCGCAAACATCAAAATCTAAGCGCGTTAAATCGAACAAATTCAGTTCACCATATTATAAACTACTAATGTCCAAATTCTAACAAAAGCCCAAGTCACAACTCACAAGTGAAACTGTATAGAACAAGAATGACCAGAAATTAAGGAATTATTTGCCAATGAGCCTCAAGTACTGATGTTATGAAGATGACAAATGATTGTCCTAGTGACCTGTTCTTGTTTAGATATGTCTTTAAACACACAAAATAATATATTTTTTTTCCTATCATTTGTATATATATTGCTATATATAGTGCATTCATGCACAGACAACAACTTGTTTACAGATAAGCCCTCAACAATTTGACTAATTTAATATGTTGTAGTAATACGTAGTATTCTCTTTTGGACGCACAATATTTTCGTATAACATATTGGCCCAATTTATTTGAAACTGAGACATAGTTATTACTATTGTATAACAAAGGAATCTATTATTTTTAGTTAGATCGTTAAAGAGTGTTTACTTTACTAATCGTAATTGTAATCATCATTGATGTTTATTTAGTGTATATATAATGTATAAATGGAGGGTTTAACTTTTCTTAAGAGTGTATTTGGACATAAAACTTTTCAAGCTTTTAAAAAATAAAAGCTATATATGTATACATTAATTAAACGTCAAAAATTGGTTAATTTGATTCCTAACATATTGAGAAAGAAAAAGTTATAATTATTCATGAGATTGATTGAAATTTTTTTAATTTTTTTTTTACATTACTGAAATTGTATCAAACTCAAGTTCATTGAATTCTAGTCAATTACTATAAGAAAAAATTTGCACAGAGGAAGTGGGGGAGTTAATGTTATTATTATTATTATTATTTATTAGTTGGATTTTAAATTAATTTGGGACCTACTAACTCATTGACAGAGCCAATGTCCCTTTTAAAAACCACAAACATACCAGAATGGAATTAAACCATATAATTGGTTCAATCATTACATGCTATAATTGAGCAATCAACAAATTCAATACGACCATATGGTCCATTTTATATCCCTTTTGATAATAAATTTGATCTTTTTATTTATTAGTATAAGAAATTTATTTTTTTTCAAGTGTGTGTTGTTTTAAAATTAAAATTGTCTCTTTAAGATATACGATTATTCAATATTATCTAAAGATTTATAAATGAATATAATTACATCTCGAATTCAAATTTTAGATTCTTAATTTATCATATATTTCTGTATGTTATTTTAAAAGATGATCAACTACTTAATATGCAACATTCTCTTTTGGTAAAATCAGAAGTCTAAATTTTTTTTATAATGCATTTGGAGAATATATATGGCTAGCCTAATATCTACCTTTTTCACATTTATAAATTATGAATTTGACTTTGAATTTATATCCATAATAATGGATTTAAGTTTTCATATATGGGAATCAATTTTACTTTTTATTTGATGGAACCACCATCACTTAATTCCTTCCTTTGATGCTAAGTAATTAATATGATATAACTAGTTTATGTCCCTTTCACATATTCTCATAATATGTATGTGTGGCAATTTTTCAACCAAGGACCTTATACAATATGGTACATGAAGTGCATCTAAGAATAAAAGGAATATATTCTACTTATTAAAAAATAAAACCATCTTTTCATTTTCTTTGTCTTACTTAGTTTCCCCTTTCTATTCCACTCTTTTTTTTTTTTATAAAACAATCAGGTTGTTCCTCGATTTAAATGGTACTTTTAATTTAGTTTAAAACGTTGTGAGGAGCTAATCCTAATACATTTCACACTTTCAACTTTAAATTATATACATCTGGTTTAATTTGTTGTAAAAAAAATTAATATTTTTTTATATTAAAAAAGTATTTGATTTTTGAATTTATATTTTTTGAGAGGATTTATAGATAGATAAATAAATCTTTTTTTACATATAAATTCCAATATAATTCAATGTAATATAAATTAGGATGAAAGGATCAATGTTTGATTGTTGTTGCTAATCATTATTTTTGCCTAGAATTATGATTTTTTTATCTCACAACAGTCTAATTTAAATCGTCATATTTATTTGTATAATATAATTTTTATTTTTGATGATCTACATTTTAATTTAAAAACAGGAGAGACAACACTGATATGAAATTTAAATAAACATATTTATTATGTCAAATGAGAGGGAACATGAGTTATACACGTTTTAGGGTTTTAAACTATCTTAATTAATTAAAGATCACATAATTAAACATAAACACTGATTAATTAATCTCTCGTGACTTGACTCTAGAAGTTTGCCAACCATCCTACTAATTCCCTTTCTAGTTAAGATAATAATTAGGACTATATAATTAATTACAATACTTTGTCATATATTAATTAGGTCTTCCTTTTCTAATTTATTTTATATATTATTAATAATTCCCAGTACGTAAGTGTATATACTATATAGCATCATAGAACGAAATTGAACCAAAAACAAAAAACTAAAGCATGGTCATCTAACACACTGCATTAAATTATACGTTGAAGCTAATTAAACAAAGTCATTAATTTCATAATTAAAAATTGAAAAGTATCAAAGACTAAGCAGGTGGAAACAAAAGTGGGGACGTTATTTTATTTCTAATTATGAACTTTTGTTGCAATTTAGGTAGCAACATATACTAAACTTCCCATTATATTATAGTCATGATGTTGACTAACCTCCTAAAATTAGCACTTTTCATTATATATATAATCTTTGTTTTTTTTTTATCTTACTGTTCAATAAATGTCTTGAATCTCGACTAAATCTAAATTAGCTAGCATATATTGCATGGCTCATTTTGGAAACACGCTCCGAGATTTAAATATAAAACCTCTTATATAAGTTAAGGGGATTCACAACCATCCTTTAGTTGAGTCGAGGGTCTTTTGGAAATTAATATCTCTTAAAATCCGTGAAATAGAAAATAAGTTTGTAGATTGTGAATACTCTGTTCGCTCGGACCCTTTTATGAAATTTTATGGAATATATTATGATTAGATTTTACAAGTCTAAACCAAAACATACCATAACCCATGATAATTTTCTCTTTTTTTTTTCATCAATATTGGCACATTAGATTACATACTTTTTTGTGTAACTTTAGATTAGATACACTATAATCTAATGTCTTCTTATTTTATTTTTGTTTATATAAGATACACTTTCTTTTCATAAAAATATTGAAAGAAGCAACAAAAAAGTTTAAAAAAATATATATTTAATCAAAGGTTGTGTTAGATTTGTTTTATGGGACAAACATTAAACGACGATTTTAGCCAGCTAGCAGTTTAGTGAAATAAAATAACAAACCAAAAAAAGGGAAATATTTTATTTTTATACTAATAGAAAGTGACATTTCCAAAATATTATCCGTAATTAATTAAATGTTTGATATAGTGTGTACATTATTTTATAGAGTGCTAATTTGTGTCGGCTGTTTTTTTCTTCTTTTTTTTGCAAAAAAAATAAATAAAATCTAATCTGTAAATAAGAAAAATTATTATTATAACATACCCATTTATTTCTTTTTCTAAATACATTCAATTTAATTTAATTTGTTTTGTGAACAAATTGAGTAAGCCCAAATATAGAGCCTCAGACTCTTTTTTTGCCCCCATGACTTAGGTCATTAAAGGGTCGTTTGTTTATCGATATTGAAAGATGATGCATTATAAAAAGTTTGAGATTATATTTATTCGTCATTTGATTATGATAACAACTAAAATTAATGTACATTTAATATCAAGATTATAAAAAGTGAAATTACGAATGAAATTATAAACTTAAAAATTTAATTATGAAATGTCCTTATTTTGAACTAGATGAGTTGTAACTTGTAAAGTTCAAATAATATTTTTTTCTTAGTTTCTTATAAGACCCAACATATTATTTTTTTTCTAAGCATTATATTCAAAAGGAGGAGTGATACCTTATCGCTTGAATAAAATGTATAGAAAATTTGTGGAATAAATTATATGTATGAGCAAAGAAAGCTGTTGAAACTACTGAATTCAATCAACTTACTATGACTTTACGTCAAAATGTACATATTTACTGTATAACAAAAATGTATTATAAGTTACAATTTTTATTATTTATACTAAATAGAGTTTATTTAATTTGACTCCTGAAATTAAACATAGGCTGAGGAATTATTCTCCCTATATATACTTCATGATTGACAAAAATCTCTAAAATTAATTGAAACAAAAATGATGAGTGTTAGCTACTAGCAACAATAATTATTTGAATGATGATGAAAAACAAATCAAAATAAGTCGCACGCATTTTTAAGATCAACAAAAACAAAAATCTACTAATCCACTAGAAAAAAAAGAACAAGAGATAATTAAAGCAGTGGATAAAGTCAACAACTTTGATAATAATCACATAATTATTATATTATTATAAAGTATATATATGAAACATTTTGAAGTTTTGTGGCAAATAATTATGACCCTTAGATTGAAATAATATTTGATAAAATGTACGGACAAAATTTGTTTTCCCATGTTACATGCCCCCTTGGATAATTTAAGTTGCATGATTATTGATCGAGACATATATTATGTGATTTTTTTGTTAATTTAGAGACACTGGTTTTTACTTATAAATAGTATAAACAAAATCTAATGAAAAATATTCCTTTTTTTGTTTTAATTTCTGCTTAATCACAAGTCTACCTCAACCAAGACTTCTTAGAATTTATTTATCTTCATCATAATATCGAGCAACGATTCTAATGAGTATCTATTATCTTATCATGTAAACTTTTTTTAGGAGAATTGATTTGTAAGGCACTTGCTATTGTTTTTATAATTTTATGTTATTTTTACGACAGTCATTTAAATTTCATTTTCTTCCATTTATTTTATAAATTGCTAAAAAAATTTATTTCCTTAATTTTTGAAAAGAAACAAAAAGAATATATTAATAATAAGAATAAATTAGCTGTCTTTCTTCCTAAAAAGAAGAGGAAATTAAAAATAAGGGTCAAGATGCTTTTTTTTTCTTAAATATTTATTTATGTTGCAAAGCTTCCAACAAGAGTGGATAAGAGTAAGCCGATGTATTGTGGTTAGGCCCCAATATTTGCAATAATACAAATTAAATAAACATGCAACTTTTTTTTAATTATTTTTCTCCACTAGCAAACTATAATTATTTCTTTGCTTATTCTAATTATTATTTTAAGTGCACCAAAAAAAAGAACAATATAAAAGTAATAGACTAAAATTGTAGTATAGTTTTTTGGTGAGGAAATTAGGAAGAAAGTACACAACACGAGCTTCTACATTTTAAAAATAATACTAATATTTTATAACTTTTAGAAAATAAATACAACATAGCATTTTGTTTTTAAAAATATCTTCAAGATGTGAACTATAAACTATTGATTGTGACCATCAAAATACATCGTATACCTCCTAGATTTTCCGCATTATAAATGTATCTATTTGTTAATTAAACATGGAAAAAAATTGGTGGAATTCAAATACAGTTCGAAAAATCTAACTTTAATTTTTAGACTATTTTAAACTTATTACGAAATCTCTATCTTCTTTAAATGACATAAATTTTGATCATTTCTAAACAAATTAATGATTTAAAACATGTTTTCTTTGTGCCAAAAAAAAATATCAATAATCAAAATACGAGAGTCAATATATCAAGACTTGTGTGAATGTAATGTAGATTAGTATTCCTTTATTTTGAAAAATAACATTTGTATGTTTGAGAATTAAAATGCATTACAAGTAATGAGTTTAAATAAATATTAAAATTATTTGCTTAACATGTACTTATTATAATATAAGAAATCGACTCCCTAAATTTCGAAATGATCTCTTCCTAGGATTACGGTAATATCTTAAATAAATTAAATTGTGTATTTTTGGTCAATTTATGTCTGAAATATGTTATATTTCATCGAATTTTAGTATTATATAACCTTTAAATATGGGGGGAAATATAGGTTTAATATAATACACGTGTAATTAAGTGATGGAATATCAATAATCTTGGGAAATTTGCTAATATTTATACGTAAAGAGATTAAAAGTGTTTTAATTAATTAAAATATGTTTAGTCAAATATCATATTGATCAAAATAAAAAAAAAATAAAAAATTATAGGATAAAAATCAAAATTAATTAAACCTACTAATACTCCTCTAGTTTGATAGGGTAAAGACACGTTAGGGTGCTTGAGCTTAAAAGTCATTTCATGAGAGGCTAAAATGTCAAAAAGAGAATAAATTTTCCACTAATGTTACCTCCTAATGAAAAATTAAATTTTAAAAAATTATCCTATGGCTAATGTAATTATGATGATGGTGAGTTTCTTACAGATACAATATCACTAATTGTTCAAATTATTAGTAACAAAATAATCTAAAGTAAAGAAAAAGTTAAAGACTTTTTCCAATAGAAGATTACTTGCTTTTTGAAGGCTATAATTACTTCTTACTTTGGAGGTTGGAATTAATAATGTTTCTGTGGGTTGTTGAAAGCCACTGATTTAGGTATATTGTGATTAATTTCCACTCACTTTTGCATTAAAACCCAAATTTGATACTATAATCCATCATTACAAATTGTCACTTTGATAGTCTAACAAGTGAGGAAACATATAATTTAGATTTTTATATTCTTTTTCCTTGGAATAATAAGCTTCCAATATTGTCATATTTGATTGACATAAAAAGAAATATGTTTTATTTTGCTAACACGAGAGGCAGATTAAACTTTAACCGACTTTTTTGATTTGGCATCATTACTTTAAAGATTTAGATTAAAATGATAATTTTTTTTATATATTTTAAACTGCGAGTCACTTAGAAATAATTTTTCTATCGATATTTATATATCGATTTATATTGAATATGTTGTTATTATTATATTTTGATTACATGAGATATATATTTACACTAACAAAAACTTAGATAATTTTCTCCAAGAATTTCTAACCATTCTAAGATATTCACAAAACATTAAAAACCATAGTTTAAAAACACTTGACCTCCTAATATATATACTTTTCTCATTTAATAAAGTTATAATACATCACTAAACAGCTTAAATCTTTTGTCTTTCTCTAAAACATTCTCCTCCCACTCAAGGAGAAGTTCAAATCAAAATTAAATGAGCACAATTCTTTCCAACAAAGAGCATTAATGATTCACATTTAAAATTTATTAAAAGAGTACCAAATTTATTTAGAACACATTTCTTCAAAAATAACCAAAAGTGCCCCAATATTTGTTGAGGTGTCTTCATCCACCAATACAACGACAACATATTCAGCGCAATCCATAACTACAAAGACCTTATCCTTAATTTGTAGCTAGAAAGAAGTTTCTGATAGTCGTTTCGCGATAAAACTGAGAAACAAATATCATAGAGAAACTAAAAACTTTGTGATCAAATGCTCTTAATAACCAAAAGTTTATTGTACTAGTAAAGTGAAGAACAGGTACAGTACTACAGTTAAGCAAACATGGCTTCCTAATTCCAGAAAAACAGGGAATAGGCAGAGTAGCTCTGTACATTCATAGGTAATTAACACTAATACTCATTGACCTTCGCGATATTGTTGAAGAAACTATTAATCCATAGATTGTTATTTCTTATGATCCAACAAAATGTAACGATTTTCAGAAGGCTTCAATACCAATTCGTTCATATTTTTCTGGTTCTGATTCGGCTAACCTCTGCTTTTCGAAGAAGGTTTGGTTCTTCTTTATGAATGCTTCAATTGTAAGCCGGAAGTCTTCGTTGCTCAGTGTGTCAACTGCTTCTACTGGCACTATTGATTGTTGATCGCCAGGACGGACAACTATCCTGCGCATTTCAGTTTCTGAACGCCGGAGCTCTCGCCGTGGATTTGACGTAATTTGTCGCTTCAATTTCTCAGATTGACTCCTTTTGAACTTTTGTATTTGCTTTGTTGCTGTATCAATTGCTGTGGCCATATCGTTGCGTTGTATCTCCTGAACCTTATACTCCGATGAAACGATCTGCTTATCTTCCATTGTTGAGACCTCTGCCTCCGCCAGTGAAGCAGAGGATAAATCCGGCATATCGCTGCTGCAGTAGGAAGTAGAAATTATCGATCGCTGATCTTCGCTATAAGGAATTTCATCGCTATCAATATCATCAGTAACAGAATTGTTGCTTCCGGCGTCAGTTTGGCGGCAGAGCACGACTATTGCAACGATAATCGCATTGCCGATGAAAAAAACGACGTGAGGTTTAAACAAATAACCAGAGACCTGAACCAAAAATTCGCCTGATAATTTCACAGCCACCGGAACACGAGTCCAGGACCAGGAAATTAAAACAACCGCCACAATCACTTCAAAAATTTGCAGCATCTTCATCATATTCTGAAACCGATTATACCTAGAAATTGCCTTCTCTTTCTCAAATTTCACACTATCAAACACTTCATTATCCATTTTTAAAACACTTTTTGAACCGCTTAGATTTAAAAATTGAACAGTCACAATTCTACGGAAAACGGAAAATCCTCTAGGCTTCCACCGAGCGGTTACAATCGTTTTCTGAAGGAGGCGGAGGTTCAGAAAAAGGATAACGATTGTTTGTACGGAAAGGAAAATCAAATTTTCGTGGAGAATTGGGAGGGAAAATTGAAAATAAGGAAAGAAATTTGAATAGGAAATCGAAGAAGATTTGATAAGAATGCAAAAATATGCATAAGGAAGTAGATTCAGAATTCATGTACATAGAAACACACACAGTGATACACCACCGGAAAAAGACACCGTTCGCCGGAGAAAATAATTGACGGTTTCTTCTTCTTCAGAATATGTGAATTAAAGTTTGAATTGGTATGGCGAATGAGGAGTCGATGGATGGATCAGATGTGTAGGGAAGGGGCCTCATTATATAGGCGTAGCCCGTAGGGTCTAATTTTTTTAAATAATAATTTCTTTATAAAAAATTGTTGAAATTTGTTATGGCAATAATGAGTGAATTATTTAAATTTTTGTAATATACGAAGATAAAGGTGGTAGGAATTATAATTATTTTTGTTTATAGATTAAGATGAAAAAATTGATTAAATTTGACATGGTTCTCAAATGTTTTTTTTTTTCAATTTCTACTTTATTAATTTTGTTAAAATTTCAACGGTCGAGTAAGTAACGATAGAATTATTTTCATTTAATTTATAAACTACACGTTAAATAGATTGTCTATAGGTTTTATATAAATTCAAATTTTTTTATACACAAAATAATTTCAAGAAGGGAAAATTCATTTTTGGTCGATCATATAAATAGTCCATAAATTGAGTCTAATATTTACATAAAAGAAATGAAAAATGGAATATAACTTGATATTTTTTGACCATGTGCTTGTCTAAAAGGACCAAGTCATAAGAATATAGTACTAAACATTTTGAAATTGGTACATGAATTCTTCTCTTGTTCTAGATAATATTTCGAATATTTGGTACATAAAATCTTTTGGGGTAAAGTATATATTTACTTTATTCTTTTCTTATTTTATTTTATAAAATTATATCTAATATATTATTATTATTATTTTAAAATTTAGTAATTCAAACTTTTTGCTTCGATAAATCTCTCTCCATATAGATAGGTATCGTTGATAGAGACAAAGATAGAAATCCATCTAGATCTGGATTCACTATTTTCATATTTTTTCTTTTTTCTGATTGATTGTTTTTTTTTTTTACGATAATTTTTCGTTTTCAATCTTTAAAAGGAGCGAAAAGCTACTTGACTGGAAGAATGAAAACATCATTTTCTAATCTCGAAATTACATGGTAAAATAAACTTTGGAATGTGATGATCAAAAAGTAGGAAGTCCTTGTTGAAAATGTGATGGAGATATTGATATGTTGTTGATCCAAACAAAAGTAAACTTTAATCCGAAAGAACGTGAACGTGATGCACGGGTTACTCATGATATATAGTTGAAAAGAAGAAAAATCTTCTAATTTAATCCGTTTTAATTTATTTATCTTATTTTTTCAAATATATTATTAAAAAATTATTTTTATTCAATAGTTTTTTAACTTTAATTTCACATTTAAATCACGATATTAAAAAATATTTTAATATATTTAACACATAGTAAATTCTTTTACTTTTTAAAATAGAATAAATAAATTAAAACGGATTGATTATTCAAAAGAAAATGCTAAATGACTAGAAAATTTCATCAAAATTTGGTCAGAAATTTTTAAAAAATTATGATATTTTTATTAAAAAATAAATTAATATTTTTAATTTTTTAATTAAAAGATATTAAAATTAAAAAATTTAAAACAATAAATATTATTCTGATCAAAATTTTCTGGCCAAATAAATTTTTCTTATTTGTAATTAATAGAAAAAGGACAGAGACGACAAGACTTGAAGCTCGTGTGGCTATCTCTGTTTGCCTAAATTTCATAACAACTCTAATCACGTGCAATTTGTACATATTTTTATTATTTTTTGCTATTATAAAGTTTAATTTCTGCAATAATTATAGATTTTTGTATCGCGTGACTGCCTGCTCCATTTTTTAACTGTACCAAAAACTACCTGACATAACCACAAATTCACTCCTTCTTAGTGTGTTTGACGGAGTTTTATTATTCCAACGATAAGTTATCAATATGTATCGATTTAATTTATACAGATTTTGAAATTTGATGATTGAGATTTGAAAGCGAATAGGCCTGCCTTTTGGATAGACCTTAAGTTAGTCAATGAAACTCACGGCTAATTTATTTTATTTTAAAAAAAGTGTCTTTCTTGGTGAAACGTAACCTTCCTATAAAGATAGTGGATTTAAGTTGAGCTTATGTTATTTATGATTTTTCGCTAATTATCTGAGCTATGAAAGTTACATTTTGTAATATACTTTCTCCATTTTATTTTACGTGAGATAATTTAAGTCGACACGAAAATTAAAAAAAAAACTTTTTAAAACTTATTATATAACTATAAATGATAGAAATTTATCTGGTTAAATTGTTAAAAATGAAAGTAAATCAATAGTTTGATATAGCTTGAACCACTAAATTTCTTTTTTGCAAATTGGTATTTTACAATCAATAACTTCCACACATTTCAAATTTCATTTTATATGATATAGATGAATTATTAATAATAAATAGTGAGAAAAGGCTAATTATGTATTATATCATTATAAAAGAGGAGCAAAAGCAGTTGATAAAAGTTTTTCCCACACTTTTTTTTTTTTATGTTTCAAAAAAGAAAAAGAAAGACTCTTTTCTTTTTTGACAATACTTTAATTTTAATTTTTCTCGTCACATGTTTTGAATCATAAGATTAAAGGACAATTTGATATATTTAACATAACTTTAATTTATAATTATAAAATTAAAATAATTCTTTCTTTTCTTAAAACTAAACTTTAATTTAAATTAAATTATTCTTTTTTAAACGAAAATAATTCTTTCTTTTCTTAAAACTAAACTTTAATTTAAATTAAATTATTCTTTTTTAAACTAATGAAGTATTATAAAAGAGTTGTAACAGTAATAAATTCCACTATATTTAACTTTAGGAAAAAGTAAAAAGAGGGTGGGGTTGCACGCGATTCCTGTTGAATTTTCAAGGAATATAGTTTGTCACCATCTTATTTTTGCTTTTTCACATGATCTTTTCTTTTGTCTTTCTGCTGAAATTATTCATTTCAGATGAATGAAATGAATTTCATATCGATGGAAGACGAAAATACGAGACTGTTTGAACAATTTTTTTTTCTTTTTCGAGAATTAACAATTGATATGTGAGTTAAGCCACAATCTAATTTGACATGATATCAAACACTTCTACGAGTCTATGACATTGAGGGGGAGGGAGTTGTGGATATACTCCTGGTTCTTGAATGTCACGTTTGAATCGTACAATGAAATTTTATAAGACAAAAGAATATTTAGATCGGGGCGTGGGGTTGGGTGGGGAAGGGTTTATGAGAATCACTAAAACAAAAATAACTTTTAGCAGCAATAAATAGGCATACTAATAAAGAGTGCTAACGTCTTTAATAATATTACTTAAGTGTTATCAGATCCAATATCGCTAAAGCCTTAAGGGATATATACAAATAGTGTTAATTGTCGTTAAAAATATATATTTAGCTGTAATTAATTGCTAATTAATTGCCGCTAAAGCTCATTTTTAATGTAGTAAATGTGTCATATCATATCCGAAAGATTAGAATCATGGGTTGCTAATAAGAGCTTGAGTAATTCTCCTTCTTTTTCACTAGTTTTTGAAGTATGAGTTAACTCAAAAATGAATGTGACATGATATCAGACCAGACTCAACTTGACATGGAGCCCAAGATTTCGAACATTAATTGTAGGGGATGAAAAAATATAAGTAATTCGTGTTTTCAGCTAGCTTTTGGGAAGCGGGTAAAAACCTCTTTTTATGTTAGTACACAACTCTCCTTGGTAGACCTTTAATCTTTTCTTAAGAATGAAAAAAAGGTTTTTTATGGATAGGATTCTTTAACTTTAGCATAACAAATACTTTTTGTTGTTACTAGTATGTGAAACTGTTTAAAAAAGTAACTCTGCCCTAAATGGGATATTCTTCTTTTAGGTACCAAAAGAACAATCTCACCCAAGCTTAATGTGATTCCTTTCACCAACTAGTACTGTTTTTTTTATGATTTGCTTTGGATTTATAATGATTAAGAACAATATGTGATTGCATTTAATTAATTAGATCGACGTTAAGAACACGTAGCTGTTGAGCTAAAATAATTCAAAAATACTCCTAACATATACGATGAGATAATTATTTTCTTTAGACTAAGCCAATCATCGTGAAACTTTTTTACACATTCAATACCCTCTTCATCGTATTAAGTTCTACATGACATATTAGACATTAATTAGAAACTATGATCCATCACTTGATCAACTTATTTGCATATGAATTGTATGTCACTCTAAATATTGACTGTGATATTAATTGTTGGATTAAAATAATTTTTAAATACTCTTAACTAATGTGATATTAGCAATCCAAAAAAACATCACATCATTAAAATTAACATTACGCAAATTCGAACTTAATGTATATATTTTTCTAGCTATCAAGTTTTAATGATGTTTCTTTATCACTCCCTATACAATGTCAGTAACTTGCACGAAGCTTACTCTAAAGTTAATTTAATTTACAACGATATGATTTGAAGCATTTTCTAGAATAATATTTTAGAAACAAATATCAAGTATATGTAGGTCTATGCGGCTTTGAAAGTAGCTTAGCTTATGGATCTCTTGGGATTGTTATATCCTCTTCTAAGAAAATGAAAATAATGCAAACTTTTGTTGTTTAACATGAATAAAGAATTTTTGTAGTTCGGTTAGTTAGTTATCTGAAGTCTGAACTTTCATTTTATTATATTCGATTTTCTATTTTGTAATCTCCTTTCCATTTCTCCTTTTCCTACTTTTTTTTTTAAATACGACTAATAAAGTCTTATATTTATCATGGAAATAATTCCTATAATACTATATAATACTTGAAAAACAAAAGATTGGAAAGACAATGGTTGTAATGAAAATCGAGATGAATAAGACCCCTTTATTTATACTTAATTCAAACTTTTTTTAATAGAAAAAACTAAATTAGTGAGAATTTTTTTTCTAATTAAATAAGTCTTACGGCTTACTCAACCTGAATTCGAATTAATTTATATATCCTAATAAAAAAACATATTTTTTTAAGAAAAAGCAAAAGGTTGGGATCATAATCCTGATTTTAAGCTAACAATATCTCAAAATGCTAAGAAATGAGAGGCACTTTAAGCAACTTGGTCAAGCCTTTCGGCAGCAATGATAAGAGACTGATTGAGAATTAGGTAAAGTTTGTAAAAATATATATATTGTTTACACCCTTGAATTTAGTTAAAATAAATAAATTAATTTGATTATCGTGTTTGTCTTAGTTTATGTTACTCATAAAAGTTGAAAAAGTATAAAAGATTACTAAAATTTATATTTTTAAACACTTTATGATTATTTATACGTGAAACTTATAATCAAATAAAAAAATAAAACTTCCCTTTAAAATAAACAAAAAAAATATATCGTATAAATTGAAATACAGTTAATATAGTTGTTTGTTCTCGAGAGGATGGCCTTCACTAATTGTTGAAAAGAGGAAGGTCCTTCTATAGATTAAAAAGTTGATTAATATATCTCTAGGGATTAATTTTGGCCAACATTTAACAGATTGCAATTATTAACCCTTTTTGGTGTTTTTATTAATCAATCATGCTTCTTGTAATCATTTTGTTTCCCACTTTACTTTTTTTCTTTATTTACCTTTTTTTCTTCTCCTTGACAACTCTAGTGGACTCAATCCAATCCCTCAATTTATGCTTAAGTATATCATAATTATCCAAAAAAAACAAAATTTTGTTTTTAATCTATAATTAAATATTGCTATGGAGCAAACAAACAAACAAAAAAATAGTAGAACTTATCACTAATTAAAACTTGCACCGATTTTTTGTTTTTTTTAGCAAAATAAATTATTAATCGTTAATGCATTTTAGTTTTAGTTTATTGTGTAAGTTTGATTTCCTTTTAATATAATTTATTTGCAATATTGAAAATTATTTTTTAAATGGCCACATCATGTATGAGTTTGATTGAACTTATACCAATACATGGTATCAAAATTTTGAACATATAATAATTAAATTGACAAGAAAATCTCACTTAATTTCTAATTGGTTTCAAAAAGTACTTAAAAACGTGAATTGAGAAGTAAATTGTGGGTCAATTACAAGCATTTGTTAAATTTAGTGAATTAATAAGAAAGTTATTAAGTAATAGAATACTTCATCTGTTTCAATTTACGTAATATACTTTTTTTTAGAAATTTGTTTTTAAGAAAATGTTATTTTTTAATATGTTTTTTACTTTTAATAAAATGATTTATAGATATTTTTTAAAATAATATTAAATCGATTGATATGATAAAAAAAAATATTAATCATTAGATAATAAAGATGTACCACTCAATCGGAGGTGATCCATGGAGTTCAAAATATAATTTTAACATTATTTACTATTTATTTAAAGAAGTTATCTTGGGATTTATCAATCAAATATATATTGCATCGAAGAACACGTGTGTAATATAATTATTTGCATGCATTATGAACCAATAAGATAATTGTATACTATAATTTTATAAGTAAAGTTATTTGTATAAGGATGATAAAATATATATAATTTTTTTTAAAGTCTTAAACCAATAAGATAGTTGTATACCATAATTTTATAAGTAAAGTTGTTTGTATAAGGATGATAGAATATACGTAAAAAAATTTTTTTTTTTTTCTGAAGTCTTACTGGCTAAGGAAGAGTATAGTGTGTTGAATATTTTCATTTACTACGTTTTTTTTCTGGTTTAAGAAAAAGTTATTCGAATATAATTTTTTGTATACTTGATGGAGAAAAGTGTATATTGGTTATATTCCAAACGAATAATGTACGTAGCAGGTAAAAGATTTATTTAGCAAGTGCCACGTTATTAATCATTGGACTTGTTTAATTTGACAATACGTTTTTAGGGAATTGATATTTTAGATTTCCACCAATTTTTAGCAGTCCCATTTTATTGACTTCAACAAGGCTATATGGCCTATGGTTTTGTCAATTTTCAGTTATTAATTAAAGTGAAAGTGCAATAAATATTTGTCGAAAAGAGAAGTAAATTTTATAAGCCATTATTTTTTATGAGACCCCACTTACCGACCAATAATTCCAACCAAATTAGAATTGTTTAAAAAAAAAAAAGTGAACTCAACAAATTGTTTGGAAAAGAAAAATTCTACTAATTAATTAATATCAGGACGAAGACTTATAATTTACTGGAAATTGTAGTATATTTTAAAAATATATATAATAGGCTTAAAGGTTTCCCAACAAAATGGTGGTTAAATCAACATTATTATATGGCACAGAGAATTGGCTAGTCAAGAATATTTACGTTAAAAAAAATAAAAATAACAAAAATGTAGATGTTTGGATAGATTGTATGCATAGTAGAAAAGTCACTATTAGTAAAAAATTATACGGGACAAATGAGGAAAACGAGGTTGAGATATAGTCACACATGTGAAGATATGAGGTATGAGGATACACCAGTAAAAAAAGTGAGAGACGTTTGATATAGCAGGAGTTAGGAGGTGTAGATGTAGGTCAAAGAAGAATTTGCAAAATATAATTAGACAAAACATGACATAACTTAAGGACGAGACCTTAGATTAAAAAAATTTAAAGGACAAGAATTAGAATGGAGGGTTAATTGTATATGAGCCCACCTCACCTCTTCTCCTTCTAAAAGTATTATTTAGGTACACATTATTTTTGTATACTCTTTAATGTGTTACTATATGTTGCTTCTTTCTTTAACTTAGCTTTTTTATATCATATTTTCTTAATAATCCCTAGTTTGATATCTCATTTTCATTTGAGAATTTATGATAAAAACAGTTTTATCTAGCTTATGAAAACAGAAATAATATTATTTCTACTTATAAAATTATTCTGAGCCGATTTTCATATCTTGTAAGATTATCGTGAGCGATTTTCTAACTATGTAATCGTGGCCCAAGGTGCTATATCTTCAAATGGACTGAAAGTAAAAAGTTAATAATATGTTGGTTAGAAAAACACTAAAAAGTTAAAAGTGAACTCAACCAATTGAATAGTTCTTCTACTTTGGCAACGTGTAGTTCACAAATTCCACACAGGAGAATCAGGACACGATAAAAGTCCAATTTGCATCCCTTTCAATTTTATATATTGAGTAATAAAAATATTCTCATCACATAAAAGATGTGTTTTGAAATGTATTAAAATCATTATTAGCATAGTTTAACATGTTCTCTTGAGATTTCGATAGAAATTTCTTAAAGTTTTAAAATAGAATACACTGAAATTTTTTCCAACTTCGTTTTTGCTCTGCGCATCGAAATTATGGCTGATAAAAAAGTAGTCGGTATTAAGTAAATTGCTTAGCGTTTTCAATGTAGACTGAGTTCTAAAAACGTGGAAACAATTATATATATACTTTGTGAAAAAGTTTTGACCTTTGTATGTACGTTGTACTTGGAAATTTGTATTTCACTTCCTTAAAGTACCATAGAAATAAAAAAGCAATTGAGAATAAAAGAGAACAAGTGATAAGATTATATTCCTTACCACTTAATTATTATTTTTATGATCGAAGGATCTAAAGCAGTTTGCACTCATCTTAACTAATTTCACTAGATACTTGTTATCTCCCACCAGCACATGTACGTGGTGAATTAGAATATGAACTTGAGACCCCATGTCTCTTCACTACTTCATTGACAAACAAGTTCATAACCTTGATTACTAGACTTACTAGCTACTTAGCTGACTTGAAAGAACTAGAAACTAAAAGGAAAAAACCCAAGACCAGAAGAACATTCATGGAGAAGCTATGAGATTTGGTCATTGGCGTTATGGCATAGGATTTAGGAGATTCCCAGTCACAGTAATTGGACCCTATGTTGTTCGGACTCTCCAAAATTATTGTTGTATCTATGTCTGATCCTTGAAAAATACACCAGGTCGGCATTTTTTGAAGAGTCTAAGCAACATAGATTGGAGCCTATTGTTGAATTCAGAAGTTGCTCCAAAACCTTAGCAGCAAAGTTAATCCATCTTAAACATATTTGAGAGCCATTGAAACAAGTCTTGAGGAAAACCAGAAAATCAGTGTAGTATGAATGACCACTTTACCATGATCAGTCTAGATAAATCATCTTATAAATTCAGTGTGAAAATAAGAGGTTTTCAAATGAGAACATATAGATACCTGAATGGTTTTGTCTTGGCTTAGAGTATGAAGTAGAAAACTGACAAAAACATCAAATAATTAACCGAAAACTCATACTTCTGGACAATAATCAATCCCTAACTCCTTCAATGATAATCTTCTAGTGTACATATGTGTGTACTCACAAAGACAGATAGTGGCAATGCTAAGACTCTTGATTAATAGATTGGTAGCAGTATAGAAACCAGATAAATAGGAAGCTTCGTATAACGTTCTAGGCAGATGCAAGTAACAAAGTAAAAGCAACTGTAATATATAGCAGGGGAAATGAATAAAGACATAACCTTCCAAGATTCATACTCTATCGAAAGTAGCCAACAGGAAAGGAGAGTTTTGATATGCAATCCTCAAAAAGACGAGAGCAGGGTGAAGGAATAAAGACATAGATTAATAAGTTGAATGCAGAGTTTGTTTTACAAGAACAAAAAGTCTTTCTTAAGAACCTACGCGACTTGCTTTAAACCGGCACCTTCCCTTTTTTAGTATGAGAAGAGACCAGCCAGCTTGACAGACAACTCTCAGAGAGCATTTTACACAGTAAACTGCAAGAATGGAAGTGCACCACAGCACCAGTACAACTAATATTAGAACGCTTGGCTAATGCAACCATACAAAAGACAAGACACCAAATCTATCACAGACTTTATTTCATCTTTACTTTGTCAAAGATTCAAGGGACGGCTGAAACCCTGAAACAATCAGCCTTTCCAATCACAGGTATAACATTACACCAAGATAGTGCAAAACGGACAAGTTTCGTTCAGTTTATCAGGTAAAGGGGTGAAAGACAGCTCATTTGAAACTATTGAATGTAAACTATGATCAATGAACTACACCTGATCCAAACTGTTTTAAGTTTATACAAATTTTTAGTATCCATTCAGCTCTATTAGGCTCATTACATTCCAATAGTCGAAGCAATAATGGCAATCGAAAGCAAGACACTTCACTGGATTCAACTTAAATGCTCTACCAGCCCAACTAATTGATGAACCATATAACAACAACAGCAAATCCAACAATTTGAAGAACAAAGACTCAATTTTTATACTTCCATTTCAAATAATAGACTGAGTTCACAACTGAAACCATCAAAATACAAACACAAAATACACAAAACCCCTAATTCTCCAACAGTTTCCTCATTTACGAAACGAACTAAGGGAATTACAAACACACAATAAAGTCTACTTCTTCTTAGTAGGTTTCTTCTTCTTAGGAGGAAGCACAATCTCTCCTTTGAGAGTTGGAATTTGCATAATCTGTGTTAACCCACTAAACTTCTTCCTGAATTTCTCTACCTGGTCAGCATCAAGAAGTAGCTGTGAACGACTACCTTGATAAAAAGGATGATTACCTGACCAAACATCAACTGTGTACTCATTCTTTGTTCCCCCAGTTGTCATCACATGCTCTCCATTACAATATACCTTAGCGTCATCGTAGAATTGCGGGTGTATATCCTTCTTCCTGCAGCTCCATCGCATTTGATTGCTCCCAATTCCCATCTGCAAAATTCAATTTTCAACAATCATATACTTTTTTTTTTTTAAAAAAAAAAAAGTTATGGGTATGGAGATTTTGGGGAGTTACCTTCTTGGAGGAGAATGAAAGAGGAGCGACATTTTTTTGAAGGAAAGTGTTGGAGAGAGTGAGCGCCATTGTTGGTATTTTTGCAGAAGAAGAATGAGAGATGGAGAAAAAGAGGAACGGGTTGAAGATTAGATTGCTTATCTGAGGATATTGGGCTGTATATTTGATTGGGCTCTAATTGGGCTAGTTTTGTTTGATGTTACTTTTGGGCTATTACTTGAAGCCCAAGGAGTAGGTAAGGCCCATTTATGTAAATACTCTTTCAAAAATGGATTAAACTCGTTAGGGTTGTTTGGGAGATTAGTTATTGATTCGTTACTAATTTGATTTGTTGCATAAAAAGTAGGGCAACTTTCACATATAGCAAATAAAAAAAATTATATTTGTTTGTCATAGCAAAGTTTGCATAACTCTTTTTTCTAGTTGGCCAAGCGGCCCCGTCTTCCATAGCCAGGGATTAGTCATTTAAGGATCAGTTGATGCGCTGGGATGAAAGAAAGTTCTTCAGTGCTCCTCCGGGACGAACAGTAAAGGCACATGAAGGTATTGGCTCTTACTCTCCATAGCAAACATGGAAACTGTATAATTCGCTATACATATACAGTTGAAGCAAATTGTATAAAACAAGAAAGAGAAAGACACTTGGGCAGAGAACTGTATAAAAACGAATTGTATTATTATAAGTGTATAGAACGATCATATACAATTTGAATTTGTATAAAATGAGAAAGAGTGAAAAACAAAAGAGACTTGACAAGAATATACTATTGAATCGAATTGTATAAAACGAGAAAGAGAGAAATTAGACACAATTTGAAATTTGTATAAAACGAGAAAGAGAGAAAGGCAAAATAAACTGGGCAGGGAAATATTTTATTGTATAATTATAAGTGTATACTGCGAAAATATATGTACTTGCATGTGATATACAATTTTCTCACGCTTTATACAAACAAAAACGCAATTTATGCATTTCGCTTCTCTTTGTATAAGTGATAAAGGCGAGGGTGGCGAGCGAGATTTGAGAGAGGTGAGAGAGGGGAACAAAAAGATATGTATTATACAATTTTCTCTGCTTTATACAATTAGAAACATTTTTATACACTTGTGTTTGTATAAAAAGTGAGGAAGCGGGCGAGAGATTGGAGGAGAGTGGCGAGCGAGATATTTGGGAGAGAGGCGCCTGGCAATTTTTTGAAAACGCTTGCTATGGAGCACAATTAAATCAAACCCTAGCTACTCTATTTATTTTAAGTTATTAGTTTGCTGTTATATACAATTTTCCCTAAAAAGTATCGCATATTTTTTTAAGAAAAACTTGTTTGTTGTAAAAATATCATTTACCCTAGTAGAAAAAAGTTTTGACTGATCTCAAAAGTATTTTTTCATTTTTATTATTTTATTTTTAAGTAATAGCTGTTTTTGGGTGGATACATGGTAAAACTTCCGCTTCTATATAATAATTCGCAAATCATATAGGAGAAATATTCCGCACTAGACAAGCTCGGTGCGACGAGCTCGACCTAGAAGGCAAACACTTTGCTTTCTCTGTCAAATGAATTTAAACTTAAGACCTCTAACATGAAAGTCCCAAGCCTTAATCACCGAGAGAAATAATACTAATAAAATATTTTCTCTAGATTATTTATATTTATACTCAATCACCCACCATGTATAGAGTTTGAATTACGACTTCTTCACCATTGACATTTAATATTATCGGTCTCTCCTCTCTGAGACGCGTAACACAAATTGGCCAATTTAGAAATCAAATATCCTCCATTTCCCTTTGTATCTAGAGTTTATCAAATAGTTTTTTTTTTTTTTTTTGCATATTATTGAAAGATTAATTCAACCAGGCATGATTGATAATAACTTATTTCTATTATTATCTTTGATAAGAATAAAGTGTTTGAATAAACAGAAGTGATGTTATACTTACCGCCATAAGCAAATCCAAATTATTTATCTCATCCTACTTTCAATTTTTGTTATCATACACGTTGTATTGACTCATTATTCTTTTTTCTCAATTATTTTCAAAATAATTTCTTTACTATTATATTTCTTTTTCAATATGCTTTGAAATGTCTTAATTTATCAAAAATAAATTCTCCAATTTCATAAAATAAAATCATATGAAATTACACTAGATACATCGATTGTATCGATGTATTTTTTAAGGCATAATAAATCACTACTAGAATACTTCCTCTGACATACAACATGTCGAGCAGTACATTACCAAAAAAAAAAACATTATCTAACTTCTTGCTAACTTGAAAATTAATTCATCTCTAACATAAATTAAATCTCTCTAATTCTCATGATTAATCCTTTAATTTCCTTGCTTTCTTCCACTTCTCTATATTCTTCAACCTTGCATACATTTTTCTAATCTTATTAAGCCTTTTAGATTGCTGAATAATAATATCAGAAACAGATGAACTTTCACTCAATATTATCTCATATCCATCTTTAAATGAATCCATTCCTTCAGCCAAAACATGCCAAAACAACCCTCCTGCCGCCGCGCCGCCGCCTTTAGCTGATGAAAATATAGAGGAATAAACAGTGTTGAAGATTATATCTCTTTGTTGTGGTGTAAAGCCAGGGCCTTTTGTTGTTTTGCCAAACTCAGCAAATATAATAGGCATTCTTAGAATTGTTTGTGAGTCTTCAATGTGAACTTTGAGCCAATTGGTTAGAAAATTAAGTTGGGCTTCATCATCTTGACCTGTCAACCTACATAAAGAATCGCAACCATTTGGTACGACAGAAGTCATTTTTCACAACTGAATAGATGTTATCAGTGTCAATTTATAATATTCAAAATATGTTATACTATTACTTTCTTCGTTTTAATTTAATTTTCTGGATTTGATTTACTTGACGTGAAGTTTAATTAGTTTTAAAAAAGTAAAAAAGAATAATTAATTCTTATATTATTAAACTAAAGATAAATTGAATGTACAACGTTAAACATGTTATGAAAAGTTGAAATTAAAAAATTGTCAAATAAGAAATATTTTTGTAAAACAGATTAAAAAGTAAGACAAACGAATTAAAATGAAATTAATAGTTGTATTTTTCACTAGCAATTGATTTCATAGAAATATTTTCGATAGTAAAAAAAATGACTTTTATCGTATTAAATGCGGAAAAAAAAAAGAGTGAGGATTTTAGGTAAGTACCATTGATCAGGATATGAGTGAACAGTGGCAAAATCAATCTCTGGGATTTGATTATTTGCAATGAAATCTGTTCCAACTTGAAAATTTGGATTCTTTTGAGTATCTGAATTTCCATAGAATCCTTCTAATCCAGCTTCTACTAGGTGATTACTGTCTATGGATTTAGTATATGAAGCCATTTCACTAATCCAATTCTGTAAAAACAAGTATAATCATGATTAATTTATTTCATCTTAATCGCGAAAATTAGTAAATATAAACATTTCATCCAACAAAAACAGAATTTCAACCAAAGCTATTGATTCTGTCAAATTCGCAACTAGAACTCTAGTTCCACCCTTAAATTTACATTATATAATATGCATTTAGCAAGTTATTGTCATCGTCTCGAATTATATATATAAAATTTAAAGTTTGTAAAATTTACATTAGACCAACACATGGTCACAAAATTTATGGTACTACTATGTGGAAAAATGGTCACACTACCTAATATAATAATTTACAATAAGAGCCAAAGTGGGTAGGGATATTGCCCAATCCTACTAAGCTATTCACATGTAAAATAGGAAATTCCACTAAAGTTTACCCAACTTCCAACTCCCACAATGGGAGGCTGAAAATAATTCTCAATTTTGGCATGAAGTAGTTATATTTATGTGGAAGAACAATACACACATAATAATGGTAAATGTTTGAATATAATGAAAAGCGGATTCAAAATTTTGAATTTGTTACTCTGAACTCATAGCTAAACTCTAGTTCTATCCATCAACTCATGTATACGTCGAATCACTTAAATATTAAAATGACTACTAAAAATTATAATCCGTCTGGTATCTAGTCAAGTCGATTGTAATTTTTTTTTTAAAATGACAACTTTTGAAATTCATGATTATGAACATGTTATAGCATTTGTGTGACCAGAGTTTTCTTGAAGCTCGTGACAGCAAACATGTAATAACATGTGTTTAGTTATAAATTCTCAATAAGGCATAATCTAAATTCAAAAATATGTAAAAAAATTTAAACGAACTAAAAAGTATAATGTATCACGTCACTTTTACTAGTGACCATTTTTATCTCATTTCACCTTATTAACAAAAAAATAAAAAAATATGGGATTAAAAATTGTTAATTTTGTAAAGCAAAAAGAAGAAAGTAATTAAAAAGTATTATACCTGCACAGTACTTCCTGATAAGTCAGAAGAACATCTAGGCTCATTCATAAGCTCCCAAGCCATAATTGTGGGATCATCTTTGTATGCAATTCCACTTATACTGTTAATTCTTGTTACAACTGCCTGTTATTATCACAAAAAATAATCACTACGCTTCTATTTGTTCTGCTCGATATAAAATAACTGGATCAAACTAACTAACGTTCGATAAAGATAGAAAAATATGACATACCTTAATATGGTTCTTGAAGTAACCTTTCACAACAGAATTTGTGTAGAAATCATCATCTGATATTAAGGATTGACCTTGAGATTTTGCCCAATTTACATATTGATTCTTTCCTCCAAAGTCATTATAGTTGTTAACCAAGCTTAAGATTAACTTAATCCCATTTTTACCAGCTTCATGAATAGCATAATCCAAACCCTTTCAAAAATTATATAAAAAAAAACAAACAGTATTATTACACCTTAATCCTCATTAAATCACAATAACACAAAATTGCTAAAGCAAAAAATAAAATAAAATAAAAAATCTCAAATAATGTGTTTTTATCTCATTTGTCTTTTAAGACTTTGACAGACAAAATTAAGCCAATAGGCACATTTTGAGCTGTTGGATTAAATTTTGCAGAGTAAGTCATTTCCCCCTGTTTTCATGAGAAGGCATCAAACGAATCGCCACATTTATCTGAGTCATGTTTCATTGTGAAATTTGAAAAAAGAATATAAAATTTATATCTGAAAATTAAAATTGTGTTTGGACATGAACACAAATCGAAATTCTCTTTATCATCTATCAAATTGTTGAAAAATCTAAAATTCAACTTGATAGAGTCTGAACATAACATACCCAGTGAAATTCAATAAAGTGGGATCTGACTACAGTAGCGGATCTAGATTTTTAAGGTTATGAATGCTTTGAAAGTGACAGAGTAAATAAAAATTATTCAAACTTAGACTCAACAACACTAAAATAACTTTAATCACCCTCCCATTACCCAAGAGTCAATGAATCATTTATATTCCGAAACGAGGTTAATGAGTGTTCGAGCATTCAGCATACTCCATATAGGTCTGTCCCTAATTCCAAGAAAGGTAGAGTGTATACGATATAGAGAGGTTGTTTCCAAAATACCCTTAGCTCAAAGTGTTTCAAATAAATAAAATATATTGTGATTAAAAAAAAAAAAAAGCAATGTAAAATCTACGAGCAATAAAAACCTGAAACATAATTTCATTGTAGAATCCAGGAGAAAACTGAAGAGGTGAATATCCAGCATCACTAAAAGCCCAAGTTCTACCAACAGTGAGGCCATGGTTAGCAGCATCTTGAAAAACAGAAGAAACTTTGTGTCTTTGTGATGGATCAGAACCAATTAACATTAACCAATAAGCATTAAATCCATTTGCATAAAATGGACTATCATTTAACATAAAATGTACCCCTTTTGTTTTGATAAAATCATCATTGATCACATTTGCTTTAACATTATGAAAAAAGTAGATGAAATACAGAAAAAACACATATAGTTTCATTTTTTTTCTCCTTAAAAAATCAGTTTTAAAACAGAGGAAAAACTGAAAAAGTACACATGTAAGTTGTAATTAGGTAATACAGTTTATTTATACTAGTCATTCGGATCCTTGACCAATTGGATATTTTTTAAAAAAAATTAATACGGCGCCTCGAAATTGATGTTGAACTTTATTTAAATTTTATTGAGACAAAAATTATTTTTATTAAATATTTTCAGATCAAGTTTTGAAGAAAAAATTGTGTAAATAAATTGACCGCTTAAAAATATATATATCTTCTTTAATTGTATGCATTAGTCTCAATAAATTGTAAAATGCTCAGGCTTATTTCAGTTGAGATTGATGTGTATAATTAATATATTTAATGTGGTTAATTTAACTAAAGACATTTGAGGATACCGAGTAAAAATAAATAAAATTTGAATGGAAGTTTTCTAATAGAAAAACATTATCATAGATTTGAGTGTCGAAATAACACTTATATAATTTTAATTAAAATATAATTGTAAATAATTACATCCCTTATATTGTGAAAACTCTATATTTACATCATCTATGAGCTATATTTATAGCTAATTATCTTTTAAAATTCTTAAATATAACGATATTATACTAATTTTTCTAAAAGTATTTAACTTTTTCTATGAGATAATTATGTCTACATAAATGAAACCGTAGAAATTGGGTAAAGGCTATAAATTTTAGACTGTATAAACATAGAAAACGTTAATAACTTGAACGTTACAATTAATCATAAACGTTATGTACAAAGTACAATAATGAGTTTTGATTTTTTTTTATGGTAAAAAACGTAATACCTTTCTTTTTCTTCCATCTTAGTTATTTAAAAAAAATATATGTAATTTATAGTAAAAAGTAGTAGTAATTTCAATGTACCAAAAAAGGTAAACTATGCTATACAAGGAGACTCGTTCTCATTAATAATTCATTATGTAACTTCAAAAATTTCTCATTGAATAGACAAGGCAAAACTTATTAATCGTTGATTCAGAATTTAAAATTTAATATTTTTATAATAATTGAGTTAACAGTCACATGTTGTAAAGTACATCAACTAATATTATAAAGGCTAGATCAATTTTTTAAGTTTGTTATTTCCATCTAACCAATATACTTTATTACTACTATGAAGTATAATTGAGGTGAAAATGCAAAACTAATTTGGTGATAAAAAAAAAGTATATAGAAAAGCATGTTTCATATTATTATTGATTTTATTAATAGATATATTTGGTGGGAATAATTTTTTATATGGAAGGCACGGTGTACAAATTCATGAGAATGGGTCAATTCTTGATTCACTTTTCCATATTGTGATGACCAGAATAATTTATCTTGTTATTTTCTTCTTCTTTTAATTAATTAAAATTAAAAAAAAAAACACTTTAGAATAATTTAGCCGGCAAATTAGTGGGAAAGTGTCGATTAATAGATGGATTTTTTTACATTTGGGCAATTGGACTAACGTTATATCACCAACTATATAGTATCCATTTTAAAGTATAGGTATTATCTCAGAAATTACATTTTTTTTCTATATATAAATTACCCAAATAATCAAAAAGGTCAAAGACAAGTTAATTTAATGTACCCAACAATGTGAAATAAAAAGTGAAAAGGTAGGTTAATTAAGTTAAAAGTCATCACTATCCTTCATTTTCTCAATAACAATTATTTCCTTTGTCTCATTTTATATTGCATTTTTTGTTTTTCGATAATCAAACAGTTTAATTTTGATCTTCAAATTTTTTGAAATGAAATTTATATATTTGTAAACTATGTAAAGAGTACTATAAGTCACAATAATTGATAATTCAAAATATTTAAAGGATCTATAAAAAAACTTACGATCAAAAATAGACTTATTTGAATCTCGAAATGCGAAAAGTGTCACATAAAATAATAAGACGGAAAGAGTAATAATTATAAATATAAATATATAATAAATAATTGAATAACTTGATAAAAATGATAGTTAACTAACTTGTTATTATAGATTTGACTATATATTTTTTAGCAAGGATCATAATTTATCACACTACTTGACCTTCATTGATTGACGGACTACATTGTATTGTTTCGTGTAACGTAATTTTGGGAAGTTGATTTATGGTGGAACCAAACTAAATTGAAAAATCTTTCTTACTTTCCATATTGGGTAAATTGAAATCTATTTTCGTCCACTGGTGATTGTCATATTTTTTTTTTTTAAATTATAAAAATTTGATTAATATTTTACGATTTACTTTTATCATATTGATATGCAAAAAAAAATATAATGTATGATACTTTTTGTATGGTTTTTTACTGTAATTTTTTTTGTTTAAAATACTAAACTATTGTAATCTTTAAAGATAATAGTCAAATTAACTTTTGAAAAGTATAAGATGACGAACAAAGTGGATGAAGGGAATAATAAACTAAGAAATGTTGAAACAAAGAATAAGAAGCAAATCCAAGCAAGCAAATGTGCAATTAACTATGCTACTTTTGAACATATAATTAAAGATTATAATAGTGTTAAATCTTTATTATTATTATTATTATTATTATTATTATGCTCTTTGGCTTTCTGTCTTGTAAGGGCGACCACATGATCGTTCTTATAAAGAGTGCTGGTTTATAATGAACACAAACCATGAATTACATTATGTTTATGGCAAGGCTTATAAGGGGGTTAGGGCAATACGAATTAGAGTCGTGATTGAACATAATATTTATTCTAAATTTTTTTTTAGTATATTCTCATTTAAATTTTTTGAAAATTTTCAATTTTTTTTAAAAAAAATCATAAATAATAAGAATAAAATTAAAATTTTATTTACTATCTTAATATGATATGTATGTCATTTTTAAAATAGACAACTAAATAGAGACCGCAACAATAGTAATATGTAAAAAATATTGACGAGGGTCAAAAAGAAAATGTCACGGGATGATTATGAGTTCCGAGGAAAGGTGCGGCAAGCAGCACCAATGAACGAAAAATGAATTTCTGTTGGGTATTTCCAAGTAATTTTTTTAAAGAAATTTACACAAAATTTTAAAATGTGTAATTTTTAATGATGTTTTTATTAGAATATAGTTGATACTTGACAGAATAGCGGTTATAAAAAGTATCATTCAGTAACTTTTTTTAGTATGTTTAAAAAAAAAATAAGTTCTTTTTATAACATTTTAATTTCAGCTTTCCGCGTGACATTTTTAAGGCCACAAGATCAAAGGACAATTTTATACATTTAACATAACTTTAATTTAAGACCATAAGATACAAAAGTCTTCTTTATATTCTTAAACTCCGTATCAAATTAAACTAGGTCATTCTTTGTGAAACGGAGAGAGTAATAAATAACAGGAGAAATTAAAAATATTGAAAGGATTCATTAACTTGCTGTGAATTATTAGTTTTATTTTTAAATTATTGATATTTTTAAAAATATACATTGGTTTAATTTATTAAATTGAACAATATCCTGATCTTGCAATATAAGTGAAATACGCATTTAAATTCTTATTAAATATAAAGTGTTTTCAATACTGCTTTCAATTTTTTATTAAGAATTCAAATCTCGTACAAAAATTTGAAATTACATACTTTGCTAAGTATGTAATATGACAAATTAAGAATGTACATACTTCTAATTAATTAAATAGATGAATATATTTAGACCGTCAATAATTTCGAATTAAAATTAATAATTTGTTGCAGATTCAAGGGTGTCCAGCACTTCTCTGTTACCACAAATTACAACAATTGTATTTTCTTTTCTTTTTTGGAAAAATGGCAAATCTACCTTATTAACTATTGTAAATCGTATGCGCACACACTCAGTAATACTCTTGAGACATCAATTACCATGCCGCTCAAAAATTAAAGATTACATGCCTTTTACCTTAACAAAAGACTAAATAATAAGAACTTGTAATGTAATTTTATTTCTCGATTTGATATTTAATAAATATTAATTTATAAAATTAAATATAAATTATACTGGAATTTTTAGACAATAAAGACACTAATATATACTATAGTTTTTGAACTAGAGATATTAATATCGTTAAAATACGACGAAGAGTATCTATTTTTTGCCCTTTTTTCTTTTCATGTGCCATACTTCAAGGAGTAGCGTTGGAATGTGTGCCAATTTGAGGAAGAACACTTAAAAAGAGAATAACAGAGCGTGATTAGCGTTTTTTTGGGCGAATCACTTTCCGCCTTCAGAAACCCTATCACATATGGCCGTGTGCCGTCTGGCATGGTCCTCCTGCACTATATCTACATAGTTATTGTATATATATATTTTTAATTTAAGACAATAAGATTACATTTCAATTCAAAACTCGGACATGCTGGGAAAATTAAGTGTTTTTTGTCACTAGCCAACTGTTATACGTGTGTTAGTGGGGTTAAAAGTTAATATATATATATATATATACAAACGGTATTACCCTCTTCGTTAAAAAAAAAAATAATTAGTTTAATTTGGAATGAAGTTTAAGAAAAGAAAAAAGACTTTTAATTTTTATGGTTCTAAATTAAAATTGTCAAATGTACTACAATGTCATTTAATTTTGTGAACTTAAACATGTCACGTGTAAAATTAAAGTTAAAGTATTATAAAAAAAAAAAAGAAAAAAGTCATTCTTTTTTAAGGAAATAAAATCATTCTTTTTTAAATAGATATTTTTCAATGAATGAACCCATTTGACCCTTTGTGGGTCCGCCCCTGCCTATAATACTAAAAAGGTTAGGGATACATATTGATCGGTTCCATAGAATTTTGAAATTTATAGATTCAATTTATTGATTTTCAATTTTTAAACATGTTAAACCGTTAAGATATTGACTTAACGGTCATTGATTTTGTTGGTTCTCTATCATTATCTGTCTAGATATTAATTCGACACACAATAAAATCATTGAAAGTCTCATTAAAACAAGATGAGAAATCAAATGAACTATGGACATAAATTAACAAATTACATCTTGCTTAAAAGCAAACAGTGCTACATTGTAGATTAATCGACAGTTTGAGACAACCTGAAACAAAAGTATGAAACTGAACTTTGAGACTTTATATATGAAATGATATAAATATAATTATCTATTTTACAATCAAATTATTAGTTAACCCGTTAATAAAATAACCTCAAGTCGTTAAAAATCGGTAATCGAATTATAGTAAAAAAAACAAAATCATTACCGAGTTCACTAAATCAGTAACACATTACTAATAAATTAATATAGTTTTTTAATTTGAATTATTGATTTCCTTGGTTTGAACAACGCTAAAATAAGGTGTATAAGTAATACATAAACTTAAAGGGGAAACTTACATAAATATACTATAAATAAAATATATTTACTATCTATAGCAATAACATTTTTTCTTTCACTTGATCACTTTTAAAACATGTATAATACACTTTTATTTCATATTACAAAGAACACTTTATCATTCACATATAATACAAGTTTTATTGATATATAATACATTTATCACATATTATAATACATTTACAATACAATGTGTCAACTTCTTATCTAACAAGCATAATATATTTTTAAAAACAATTATAATACATATATATTGCATACTTATTTCACTTTTAATACATATTACAGATTTAACTTAATATTGTTATAAATGAGAATAAATAAAAAGTGCCGCAAAAATCATTAGTTATTTATTAGAAGACACCCAAATTCTATCAAACAAAAGATTACGTAATAACATGGCTAATATTAGATTTTCTAAGGAAAAATTACATAAATTGATACATTTTAATAAATAATTACTGATTTTAGCAATACTTTTTATTTATTACCATTTATAGCAATTCTATGTTAAATATGTCATATGTATTAAAAGTGAATTATGTATGCAATATATATGAATTATACATGAATTATAATTATTTTTTAAATATATTATGTTTGTTTGGTAAAAATTTGACACATTGTATTATAAGTGAATTAAAATGTGTGATAAATAAATTATTTATCATTAAAATGTATATTATATATGAATAAAAAATTGTTCTTTGTAATATGAATTAAACTTGTATTATAAATGAATTAAAAGTGATCAAGTGAAAAAGAAATATTATTGCTATAAATGGTAAATATTTTGTTATTATAGTATATTTATGTAAGTTTCCCTAAATACGTGCTACCAAACGGTCCGAGTTTCATATTTCTCTTGTCTTTGGGCTCCAAAATCATAAGAAACAAGGTCCGTTACTGAAATTTGATTTGGGCCTTTACGAATGATCATGTCTTGTTCACTAACACAGATCACAAGGTTTGGCCCATTAGTTAGGATTGATGTTCTGTTGGGCCCAATACCACTTCCTTAAGTCATTTCATAGGTTATTTCCTCTTAAAGAGCACATTTTAATATTTGATAAGTATCGAAATTTGAAACGGAAAAGGGTTTAAAATATTCTTAAAGTATTGAAAATGGTATAAAATTATTTTCCATCCAGCTATTGGCTCCAAAATACCCTTCTCATCCACCTATTGGGTCTAAAATACTCTTGTCATCCACCTTGCGGTTCAAATTTGACCACTTATTTAACGGTTTTATATTTAAATTATTTAAATATTTTTTTAAATACGTGGCGCTCAATTATTTGTTATAATTTAACTTTTTAGTAGAATTTATAAATCAATACACTACCCACCTATTACTAATTAAATTCCTCGAAATTAATAAACCCTTCACATTATTAATGCAACAACAGAAAAGCTACTGCCAATTAAGTGTCAAAATTTGAGGCGAAAATATCTGTAGAAGTAAATTATCATACATTCAAATGTCTAAATTATTACCGATAAACTTTAAAGTCTGACTATATTCATCTTAATTATTCTTACATCTCAATTATGTGATGTTACTTCAGAGGTAATTTTTTTAAAAATAATATATTAAAGATTTTAAAACAAATCACAAATATTTATAAAATTATATTTTTAAAAAGTGCATGAATTCATTTCGGGATGTATTACTTCTTTGCCTTTAATCATAAATTTCTAATTCCATCTTGAAAGACAATCCTATTAAAAGTCTCTTTCTAAATAAGCGGCTCAATCTAAATTTAATCGGGATTTCGATAAGGTCTTGAATAATTTTGCATGTCATTTTCAGGAATCTATAATTCATTGTGTTTTAGTAGTGTTTATGGCAATTTTTTGATATTATAATTGGATTATTAATTGGATGGAGTTTAGTTAGTAATGAGTGGGTAGTGAATTGATTTATAAATTATATTAATAAATTAAATTATAACCAATAGTTGAACGCCAAATATTTTTAAAAATATTTAAAGAGCTTAATATCAAAACAATTAAATAAGTGATCAATTTTGAACTCAAAAGGTGGATGACAAAGGTATGTTGAAGTCAATAGGTGGATGAGAAGGTCATTTTGGAGCAATAGGTGGATGAAAGATAATTTTATACCATTTTCAATACGATATTTTAGACCCTTTTCCGTATTTGGAATAAATTTTGGAAACTATTTCAAATAATTATTTATTGATTACGTTGATCTATTATTTTAAATTCAAACTTAGATAAGTTTATGCCCAAAATTATACTATTTATTCTTCATTTATTATTTGTAACAAAAAATATTTTGATTTATTAATATATATATACCTATCGTAGTGAAAGTTTACTCACGGGGTGTTACCACGAAATATTGAGTTGATCTCTCATCTCTTTCTCTTGAAAGTTATTGTGTTGTTCATTCATCAAATGTGTGTGCGTAAATTCGATCCTAACAAATATTTGATAAAATTATTCGAGACACGAAAAAATAATTAGCTAAAATAAAAGAAATTAAAGCTGACAAATGTAGACGTAAACTATGCTTGAGTAGGGTTTATTAACAAATCCACTGTACTGACCTTTACTATCTGAACTTGTTTAACCATGGCCGCCATTTTCTCTCACTTAACTTCCCTCCGATCACCCGATGCCGTTTCATTCTCCTCTCTCTCAAGCTCTGGCATTCAGTCGTCGCGCTTTTCAGGCGTATTTGCATCTTTTCCGATCACTTTTCCGGCCACTAGTCAACGTGTCTCATGCCAGGCGACCTCTCCGGCAGCATCTCCTTCTTCGTCCGTCAATGGTAATGATTCGCTTCTTTTTCTCGACATTTCCTTTTCTGTTAGATTACTTTTGATTTGGCATTTGGATCGTGCAAGTGTTTAAGTGTATAGTATGTTGTAATTTGTAAACCTAGAAAATTTGTTAAGTTAGCTTGATTTACTATTTAGTCTTGTGAATGTCGATTTACTTAGCTTATCATCAAGTCTGTTATACGCACCTTTTGTTTCTGATTATTTTGTGTTTGTATCTCTTGATTTCACACTTACCTTTACCTTCGATGTAATTCGAATGCCGACTTATTAGTTAGAGATGTGGAGGTGTCCAAAGGCCAATGACCATGCATGTGCTGTTTACAGTGGTAGCCATATTTGAGTCTTTGATTTTCCAGGAGTTATATGCATGTTTCATGATCATTTTTATTGCCTGCTGAGTTACTAGTATTCTCAAGAGCTTTTATGTAAAAAATTGTTGAGGTCACAAGGCACAAAGTTAGAGAATCAAAAACTGTTTTTTTGGGTTAATTGTGAGACCTTGTTGTACGGATAATTGAGAACACTTTACAAGTGTTTGCAGTTGAAATAAGAATCCTTAGTGTATGTATACATTTTCACATCATCTAATTATAACGAAATTCTCCTGATATATCAAAAACAAGGTAGAGAATGATAATACTTTTGCTTGTTGCCAGTAAATTGCTGAAAGCTCGTGGCACACGGTTAGAAACCAAGGTGTGTTTCTAGCCCAGAGATCACAAGCTTCTATCTTAAAAGTTTCCAAACCCATGAGGACAATCATACTGTGTCTTCTAGTTTTTCAGATGATGGATCAACCCATGTTTCATTCAAAAATGGCTTAAGAAGATTTTTCTGATGTGTCTTATTTTAATTCCAGTAAATGCTAGTCAGAAGGACTTTTTGCACATCACTGATTTTGACAAATCAACTCTTTTGAACATCTTGGATCGAGCCAAAGAGGTCAAAGCACTTATAAAATCAGGGGAGAGGACATATCTGCCATTTAAAGGTAAAACTATGGCGATGATCTTTGCTAAGCCATCCATGAGGACACGGGTTTCCTTTGAGACAGGGTTTTACTTGCTTGGTGGGCATGCTATATACCTGGGACCAGATGACATTCAGATGGGTAAACGGGAAGAAACTCGTGATGTTGCTCGTGTTCTGTCTCGCTACAATGATATCATTATGGCCCGAGTTTTTGCTCATCAGGTACGCTGGTGAGTTTTCTGTTTTTCTTCCTGGTACATGGTGAGTTTCCTATTTTGGTTTCTTCCTGGTGTACTTCAGTGAAGCACTGCTAACACTCTTGTTTGTGCTAGTTGTCCAGTCGACGCTTCTGTTTTCTCTGTTAAAATCCTCTCTTCATAGCATTGTCCCTTCTAAGTATTTGGTTGCCCCTTTTAATAAGTTGGAACAAGAGTTTTTGATCTTTCTGTTGGAGCTGAATTGTGGATCCATCTTTTATCTAATATATTAATATTACCTGTAAATAACAGTTGAATGATATGTTACCTTCCTCAAAAAAAAATAACAGTTGAATGATGTTGCCTTTCCCTAAAAGCTAATTGTGCTATGGTTATTCACTCGTAAATATTCCTCAGGGTTTTGCACAAGTTGAGATATTGAACTGAGTAATTGATAGGGGAGGATTGGACATTTCTAAGCCTGTTCTTTCATACCAACTGCAATATAATAATTTTATCTATCGTTTTTTTGTTGCTGCTGCAGGACATTCTAGATCTTGCTAAATATGCAACTGTACCGGTGATTAACGGCCTTACAGACTACAACCATCCTTGCCAAATTATGGCAGATGCCCTCACAATAATTGAACATGTTGGTCAGCTGGAAGGAACTAAGGTTAGCTCTTTCAGGCAACTTTTGGTGATATTACAATTTCTGTTCCGGTGACATGATCTTTGTAATTCAATGTTGACTGCAAATTTCAGGTTGTCTATATTGGAGATGGAAATAACATAGTGCATTCTTGGTTGCTACTTGCTTCAGTAATTCCTTTCCACTTTGTATGTGCTTGTCCAAAAGGTTTTGAACCTGATGAAGAAACAGTTAAGAAAGCACAAGATGCTGGAATCAGTAAAATCGAGATAACTAATGATCCAAAGGAAGCAATTAGAGGAGCTGATGTTGTATATTCTGATGTCTGGGCCAGTATGGGACAAAAAGAAGAAGCTGCACAGCGTCGTCAGGTGTTTCAAGGATTCCAGGTTGGAGTTTGATAAATTTCTAAGCTCTATCTAGTCTATTCGACTTGTGCATGTAGTACAAGACACCTATTCATATATACATAAAATTGCTTGCCAGGAAAGCAGGCAAACCCAGTAGTATAGGAGGCTAGGGGCAGAAATGCCCCTCGATGTTGATGCTTTTATGAATACCCATCTAAAAGTTTTGCTGTGCTTGAATTCCTTTCTAGCTAGTATTTCCCTAACATGTTATTATTTATCAATAGGTTGACGAAGAACTCATGAAAATAGCTGGACGGAAGGCTTATTTTATGCACTGTCTGCCTGCAGAAAGGGGAGTTGAAGTCACTAATGGCGTGGTTGAAGCACCAAACTCAATTGTATTTCCCCAAGCTGAAAACCGGATGCATGCACAAAATGCAATCATGCTTCATGTAATGGGCTTGTAATTGCATTGTCTGTTCTAATACTGAGATTGTTCCTAGACACAGTATTTTGTTTGGTACATTATGTCTGTTTATAGAACTCCAGCGATCTCTTTATGCTCAGATTGGTCTTCGTCTTCGATCTCGCATTTAGACGTTAATCCTATAATTAAATGTCTCCAACTCTCTATAGGGTATAGATTAGTTACAATCTCCACTTGATCGTAACAATCCAAAGGCCCTAGAAGATCTTTTCTCTTGTTTCAGAAGTGGAGCTTGCTGCTATTGTGTGTGGATAAGGGTGAAATTCAATTTCCTAGCTAGGTTTGAAAGGGAAGCGGAACTACAGCTCGATTAGGATTCCATATTTATTCAGCACATGGCCTTGCTTCCTTTGTCTCACCGATGAGCAGTGAACTTGTTAACTGACTCGCTGGCTTCCGAAAGAGCTCCAAAGGAGCCGGAGTTCTTGTAGCCACTAACGGCTCATAGGCTTCCTCATCCCAAAAGGCGAAAGGGGGCAGAGGATGTGAGGATAGGATATGATCACGTGAGTGATACAAAGGCAACAACCAAAGTTTTAAAAATCCTATTTCAGTTAAAAGCATTCATACCAAAGTTTTAAATGTCAAGCTACACAGCATCTCTAGTGAACCAGGTTTCACCTAGTCAATACATACATCTAAGGCGTTATCTACGCCTAATTTACCTTGCATTTCAACATTTTGTAAATAACTCTACCCTGAGTTTGCAAACTGATGAGCTACTATTTATGTCTAAGATTAGACTGCCAATAATTCAATGTATCTACAAAACAAATTTCATTTTCCATCTTGAAAAGCTGATGACCAACATTAGGACAGTGCAAACATTGCATCACCTCTCTTCTGAGTTGAACCTGTTCCATGCGGCCTTTGGTTCACAAAAAGGAAAATAATGAGATTCAATTACATAAAATAGAAAACAAAAAAAACAAGCAACAGCACAAATCAGAACATGCCGTTAGAGAAACATTACCTTGAGAAGATCAAAAACCTTTTCACAAATATATTTTTGCTGAATGCTCGCTCCTCTTTGCTGCAACTTATCAGGGTGAACATACAGGGTTGCTTTACGGTAAGCTTTCTTCACAGCAGCAGTAGTAATAATTTCCGTCAGCGATATAGGTTGCCAACCACTGTTGGTTCCAAGGATCTACATTCGCAAAAACAATGCACAATTAGAGACAACGGATGTTATATATGTGAACAGGGCAAAAGATTAAATCAAGGTCAGTGCATGAACTTCAGAAATAAAATGCCTAGGAGAACTTGGAAGGGATTCATTCACATGTTCTAAACTCTTGTTACTGCAATAATATTTCTGAGGAAAAAAGCACCCCAACTTTTAGTTTCTTGAAGGATCAATCGATATATATTTTCCTAATGAAAGAGAGGTAGCATCTTGAGATTCTTGCTTCCCTTCAGTCTAAATTTATAATAACAAACAAGGGACAAAATACTTGGGCAAGCACTAATCGGATGGATACATACATATTGCAGAGTCGAAAGCAGTGCTCGTAGGTTCCCTTCCTTCCCGCTGGCCCATCTTTTAATATCAAAATCAAGAGTTTCTGCTAGTCTCTGAAATTTAAACACACGTATAAGCAAAGCACAACTAACATGTTAACATCACAAACACCATAAGCACACTAATCATATCAAGAAAATTTACATTTCTCTCCATTTGCTCTTTCTGAGCCAGAAGATCGCGCTGATTCTTCTCCTCAAGGGCTTTTGCCTGAAAAGATCAGTAGAAGTTAAAAATGAACATGCTTGAACAATGTTCAGGAACTAGTATACTACAAATAGAATTTAGATACACATACTGCTCGTTCCATTATCCTCTGGTGCCTCTCCAACCTTGCTTTGCGCCTCTGAGCTGATTCACTATTACTTCCATCAGATTTCTCCAAATCCTGCATTTAATGAGTAGACCATTCCTCTATATGTCACAATAAATCCACTAGGAGAAAAGCAGGAAATAAAGTGAATGATACTCACAGAAGAAGAAAGGCTTTGCTTCAATTTATTCTCTCTGGTTCTACTAGCAGATCTTTCAACACCGTCTCTATCTACTTGAGACCTTAATTCAGCTATGTTTTTTTGTGATAAAGCTTTCTCTAAAGCACGTTCACGGGCTTCTGCAGTTGCCCTCTCCACAGCAGCTCGTTCTGCTTTACGCTTGGCTTCAATCGAAGATTTCTCTTTTGATACCTTGATACTTGCAGAAGCCTTCTCTTGCTTTTCCCGTGCCTCAGCCATTACTCTTTGCTTAACTTCAGCAGTTACTCTCTCCACAGCAGCTCGTTCTGCCCTTTCACAGACTTCAGCATAAGCTCTCTCACGAGCCTCACGAATTGCTCTTTCCACCACTTTTCTGTCTTTTTCCCTTTCCCTTTGCTGTCTCATGTCTACCTCAGGTTTTCTACCATTATTTCTGTCCACTTCTTTTGTTAACGACTCTTTGGTATCCTCTTCTACAACAACTTTTTCGCCAAGATTTTTAGCTTCCTCATACTGTTCTGCTTTTAACTCTTCATCATTGCTCAGTGGTTCACGATCACCTGGTAAAGAAGACCATTCCAACTCTTCTGAGTTCTCAACAGACTTATTTACTTGCTGAGCTGCTTCAATATCATTGTTTTTCTCAACCTGGTCACCACTACCATCCACCTTGATTGTTTCCTCATTCTCTACATGATTAGGGACCCAAGAGTCATCCCCTTCATCGGGATCTGAGGATTCTTCTGGTTCCTTACCAGTCTCATCGCGTTTCTGTTCAAGGTTTCTGTCAATAAATGTGGTATTCCTTTGTTCTTCGGAAGGGTGGATCTCAGGTACAAAATGTGATTCATTATCACTGACATTCTCTGGAATGACATTGGAGAAGCTCTCTGTCTCAAACAACACTCTTTCACTTGGAAGATTATCCGCAGTGTTCATGCAAGTGGAACCTCGGCTCACTTCCTTGGCATCCTCAGATGAGGAGTCATAAGTATCTTGCACCATGCTCTCAGAGGCATCCCCTTCACTAGCATTTTGAAGATCACTAGCAGTTTCCATTATCTCCCTCTCCCTAGAATTGGATGACTCTTCACTTGCTCCATACTTCTCACACTCAGCATGCTCATTGATGGCTTCAGAAACTCCTTGTATCCCTTCAGAATCAGCTGCCTGCTGACTGATTCCAAGGTCACCATTTTCTAGTTGATATTCGCAAGCTTCTTGTATCTCACTTGAACAAGTACTGCCATCGTGATCAGGCTCAGAAATAGTTCTCATCGAATTTTGTTTATCAGCAACACTTGGAGCCACACTTGTCTCCTGATCACCCTCACTCTTATCAGATGTTTCCACCAGCTCCCTATCAATTTCGTCAACCTTCTGACTTGCTTCAGTCTTTCTATTCTGTGTGAATTTATCAGCTTGGTTCTCTATTTCTTCAGTTGCTTCGTACTGACAAGGTTCTATGGATATATTCTGAGGTACCACCCTCTGAGATCCTTCAAGATTTCTCTCACTCTCTTCCCCTTCACAAGAGTAACTCGTTTTGCTTTCACTCGGCTCACACTCATGAACCCCATATGATATTCCAGTGTCCTGTCCCCCTTGGAAATCTTCATGTTTACTGTCAATGCCTTCTTTCTTGAAGCCATGTTGGGGCTTCTCATCATTTTCCACCCATAGAGAGGCTTCCTTATCCACAATGCCAGTTTCTTCTTCATCGGAGTTCCTTCTCAATCTACTTTTGTTTTCTTCCATCTCAACTTTTTCTAGCTTCTTCGATGCTATTCTGCATTCCAGGTCTTCATGGTTCAGAGTCTCATTTTCTAGAGGTATCTTTTGGTTGTTATGTAAGTCATACTCCATCTCTTGGAACTCAATTTTCTCCTCAGTAAGCGGTGCCGGAGAATTCTGCAAGTTCTTGAAACTCCATTGTTCAACAAATGTCGACTCCAGATTGTTCTTCATATTTTCAGAGTTCTTCGACTCAGCAGAAAAATTTACCTTCATATTTTCAGACTTCTTCAACTCAGCAGAACAATTTCCCTTCTCCTTAGCAACACAATAGTCTTTGGTCATTTCAGAAATTACATATTCCTCAGAATCATGCATCAGAGCTGAATTGGAAGTATCCTTGTATTCCTCAGGAGCTTCTGCCTTTCCAAGGATGTTTGGTGTTGGCTTTATGTTCCCCATTGATTTGGTATAATCAGGTACTTCGCCAAGCTCTTTTGTCTTGTTACTAGGATTCATCTCCTTTGGTTTGTATACATGTCTGTTATTCTCCACAGATGGTTGGGAGTGATTACTGCTGTCAACCTGTTGAGATGCCAAGGTTTGAGTATTCTCTTTTCTACTGCTTACCACCTCCGGAGACCAAGTTCCTGCTACATCTCTGTGAGATACTTCAACATTTCTAGCAACTCTTTGCTGTTCTTTAAGATTGAAGCATGAAGCCAAAACAGCATTGCTTGATGGAATTTCCCGACAAACCTCAGTAAATGGAGGCAATCCACTACCTAATTTTCCCTGCAACTCTATAGTATTTTCCCTGTTACTTCTTGTATTGCACTCAACCCTATTATCCTTGGAATTTAAGCTACCTTTAGGCCTTCGTTTCAGAGAAGCTGGAACACCTTCGCTTTTTCTCTCCATTAGCTCTTTGGCTAGCCTAATACTCTCTTGAGCTTTCTCTATGGCTTTTTTCAAAGTGGCAGCAGAAATAGCAGCTGCCGAATTTGCATCAAGTTCCTCATCAGAGGAAGGTGGTGAAGTATCATTGACACGACTACCCCTTCCAGATGCACCAAATTTAGAATCAGGACAACTAATTTTTGATTGATAAGGTTGGCCCTTGATGTCATTAGCCACGGGGATCGAACCTGATGCCGCTTCAGTGGAACTTGATCTCTTGTCAAATTCATCATGTGCACTAAAAAACTTATCACTGAACACATTCCAACTAGATCCACTTTTAACCTTCACTACACCATTTGGATTCAGTTTCTTAGGGACATGCAAATTCTCCTTCCTATCATGTCCATTAAATAATTCCCCACTAAAGCTCCTGTCATGATGAACATCTGAACTTAAATTCTTGGGGACATGCAAGTCCCCACTCCTATCAGGTCCTTCTCTAACTATTTCTCCACCAAAGTGCCTGTTGTGATGTCCATCAGAACTTTGATTCCTTGGGACATGCAAATCCTCATTCCTAGCAAGCCTTTCTTTAAATATTTCCCCACTATAGCTCCGGTTGCGATGTACATCTGAAGTTTGTAACTTTGGGACATGCAAATCCCTGTTCCTAGCATGCCCTTCTTTAAATATTTCCCCACTAAAGCTCCTGTTGCGATGTACTCCATCTGAACTCTGTATCTTTGGGACATGCAAATCCCCCTTCCTATCACGTCCTTTAAAGATCTCCCCACTAAAACTCCGGTGGCGATGTACATCACCTGTTAAAAAGGGTGCTTGTTGACGGGATTCAGTCTTTGGTACATGAGAACTTTCATCTATAAAATGCGTAAAACCAGGGACAGCATGCAGTTCAGCAATCTGCGTCATGCCATTTAACCCATCTCTGCTTCGTTGGCTGGTCTTATGATAAGATAGGTTAAAATGTTTTGGCCCATCCAAAGATTGATTAACTGCATCACATGAGGACTCTTTTTGCCTTCCACTTGGACTAAATTGATCGGATCCTTCCGAAGCAGTCCTAAATGCAACAAAAGCAGGAATATAAGGGAACCATCATAACTTATGTTGAATCGAATGCAACAATACACATGGTGTCGTCAAAGACAAACTGGGAAAATCTGGGAAATGCCACAGAAAATAAAAGCAATCAAATTAATTGTAAATTAATACAGAAGGTTGACGTTTTCCACCCGTGACAAAACAGACCAACCGAGGTCAACACACACAGTAAATGTCCACCAATGCACATGGTGTCGTCAAAGACAAATTGGGAAAATCTGGGAAAAAACGCAGAAAATAAAAGCAATCAAGGGAATTGCAAATTAATACGGAAGGTTGTCGTTTTCCACACGTGAGAAAACAGACCAACCAAGGTCAATGCACACACTAAATGTCCATTGAATTCCAAACCACAGAGCATGTCTAAGTGCTTATACTTTAAAAAGACTAGAGACGTGCAATTAAACGTCAGAACACGACAAACTTATATTAAAACCTTTCATTACAAAGGATAAGAGCAGGATTAACATTTTGTAAACCAACAGAACTTAACCAATTAAAAAGCAAAAGGATATCAGATTACTAGATAAGCTACAGAGGACGACATGTTTCACAACGAGCAACAATCGAGAATTTATGGGAGATTCTTTTTTACTAAAAAGGTTTATATAAGAATATTCCATACCAGAAATATTTGAATGCTTCAACCAATGATACATGTTCGTATATAAAAAGTCTACTTTACCGGTTCCCTAGCAGAGCAAAAATCATATAAATCTCACCTAAGGTAGAGCAACAGAAAAAGGACTTGTTAATCACACTAAGTATATAAAAACTGAAGCAAAACCCAAATTTAAGAACAGATATAAAACGGCGCCATATGAACTTCATACAATTGAGCTTTTCCTTTTCCTTTTTTCCTATTTCTTTTCTGTATATCAACCAAAGCTACAGCTATAAAGAGTTTAGAGATTGTTCGTATGGAGAAGCAACCGAAAGTATTTTACGCAGATAAATGCCGAGAAACAAACAGATGATCAGATAAACAGATAGAGAAAAACAAGCAAGTTAACACATAGCAAAATTCAAAACCAGTTGATAAATGAAAAGTAAAAAGCGAGTAGCAATCATGAAAATGAACAGCGATAAAACCCCACAAAATGAAACTCGTAACCGATTCAAACTGATACAGGATACATCAAGCTTAGCTCCATCACTTACAGAAATCTCCATTCTCTCTTCAATTAAAAAGCAAAAATTAAAAAAAAAAATCATGAAAAATGAACTCACCTAGATTTAGCAGAAGAACGTTTCCCTCGTTTCCCTCTAGAAAACAACTCCTCATAACGCACAGCCATATCTTCCCGAGATAAACCACCAAAAATGTTGGAATAATCCAGTTTATCGGAGCTCCGTCCATCATCGGAAACCGCAGCATCATCTATACCAGAAAGATCAAGCACCGGAATCGAAGAATCACGAGAACCACCAAAAATCTCGGAGTAATCCGGAGCACCGGAAGGTAAAACCGTAGCTCCAAACTTCGCTTGTGTACCTGTTAAAACGCCGTCGTACGGATGCTGTTTAGCAGAAAATGATAAGCCATTGGCGTTAGAAAGCTTCCTTCTGTGTAAAGGCTCCATTGAAGTACACAGAAAGAAGAAATGAACTAGGGTTGGTTATATCAGGAGGATTTTTTATGTAAATTTTTTTTTTTTTTTTTCTTCGGTGATATTTGTCTGAAGAATGAAAGAGAAGAAGAAATAAAAATAAAATTGTGACAGAATAATTAGAAAATGTGTTTTTTGAAGGGTCAATTTGTAATTTTTATTTATTTTAACTCTGTTTGTTGCTGTACGGTATACTTGTTTCCAAGTATCCAACTTGGATTGATCAACTCGTTCGGTGATTATTTTAGTAGTACTACTCTGTCTTAATTTATGTGACAATAATTTAATAAATTAATTTTTTATCGTAAATTTTTTAATATATTTTTTTAATTATTGTGATTTATAAAAAAAAATTATATAGTTTATTGATATATAAGTTTTTTGATTTTCATGTGAAAATTTCTGATCAAATTTAAACTATTTTTACTCTCGAAAATAACAAGTGACACATAAATTGAACGTAAGATAATTACTTTTTTCTTTGTATTCTTTTATTCATTTATATGCTATTTTGGTAAAATAATATTTACTATATATTTCGTATGATAGAATAGTCGAGATCTCTACGTTCTTAAACAGATACTGGATTAGAGTCAATGTGAATGGAAAAAATCTTGTTAAGAGTATTGTTTTCAAAAATGGCTTTGTAATTGCGGAGCCACCTTATAGTAAGGGGGGTCATCTGAACCCCTGAAGGCGGAAAATTTTATGATTTATACACCGTTAAAACAATTTTTGTACGTATATATATAATAGATATTGAATCTCCTTTGACTATTTCGTAGAATTACTTTTACGACATTTTTGACTCCACTACTATTTTATAACGTATGAATTTCAATATTAAACTTTAATATAAATATCATATAATCGAATGGAATTTGTTTTTTTAAAAATGAAATAAACTAGTTGCATCCTTGTAGAAGCCAGCTTTTCATAGTCACAAGAGTGAGGACCAAAAGTAACGACGCAAATGTTTTAACGTTTTCTTGTACTTTTTATAAAAAGAGCAATAATTACTTCCAAATTATTTGGCCATTTTCCAAAAGTTTTTAAATTATGAACAATTGGTTTGAATTGCATTTTTTATTTTTCAATAATCATCTTGAATTACTTGTAACATACCACATATTGATAATTTCACTTACAATATAATATATACAATAGATGTTATTTTTATGATATAAAAAAAAAAATTGGATAGACTTTGACTCGAAAGTAGGACAACAATTTGAAGTATAATAACAAAGAAAAAAAATATGACAATGAAATGACAACGTACAAAACAAATAATTTTTTGAATGCCAAACAATTTGGAATCAAAATACTTGGATTATTTCCTCTTACAGAAATATAGTATTGAACTTAAATTAACATAACAAAAGTTATTTTTCCTTTAGTTTAATTTTTCAAATAATGTCCCAAATTATAATGTGACGTTAACGCACCATTAACAACATAAATGATTTTTTTCTTTGATTGACTATGACTTAAAGCTTATTTTATAAAGAAGTGTTGAACTTCACTTTCACAGATATGAAATTTATTTATTAGTTTCTGAAATATATTAGTAGGAATAAAATGGGGCCTCTCTTCTCCCATGATGAAGAAAAAATGATTAATTGTATTTGTAGCACGTGTAGGCTCGTAAAAATAAATGTTAGTTTCATGTTTCATTTTTCAAAAATTAATTTAAGTGATTCTAAAAATTATATCACTTAATTTCAGAATTGTTGGGATTGGGGGAAATAAAAATACTATTACAATTGAGTAACAATAAAGAGTCCGTGAAATGCTTTACATCAATATAAAATTTTATTAAAAATTTAATTTTAATTAAATTTTAATATAAATATCGGAGACCTGACTAGAAAAAATAATAAAAAGGAAAAAGCATAGTCGTTTCCTCTGGAGATTCTCATGACAATTATTCCATATTCAAAGATTTAATCATACAAAAGTGTGGCCCCTCCCTCACATGAAATTATGAATTTGAGGATACCATATTTGGGTATAAGCTCCCATTATGGAGACACTAATTGAGAGCATCGATAATGGTAAAATCATTTTATAATTTACTCCTATATATAATTTTTAATTTCATTCATTATCTAACGACTATTTTTTTTTTTATAGAAAAAAATCACATTGAAGTACCGAGTAATTTAAGGTTGTGTATAAGAATTTTACTATTTTAGTATTTAGAATGAACTAGTAGTTGTTAAGAACTTAAGATAATGAATAAAATAATTTAAGATTAAACTATGATTATAAAAAAAGCAATTTTTCTGATCGATGTTTTCGTTGGTATATATGAATTGAAATTTTAAATAATCGAGAAGAATTAAGTCGGAGGGGAACAATATAAAGGACATTTGAGATGTAGAGTATACGTAATTATAACCTCTAAAAGAAAAACCCTAATTAAAGAATATTTGAGATGTAATAAAATATAGGTATTTATTACCTATAACGGAAAACCCTAATTATTTTATTCTTTTGTATGGAGAATGAGATTATGCATGCACGCATCATGCATGAATCTCAATTATCTTTTTCTCTCACTTCAAGCGAAAGTGAATTGAATCAACAACAAATAATATATAAACACTTTTAATATAAACGTTCTATTATATCTTCAGTAATTATAAAAGATCAAGTCGACATAATTGCGATACAAAAATACAAAGAAAACATGTGTTATATATGTTAAACCTAAGAAAAGTTCCATTTAAATGCGAATAAATTGACCAAAGTTGTGCTAACGAATTTTATTTTCACTTATAAAAGATCAGGTCAACATAACTGCAATGCAAAAATACAAAGTGAACGTATTACATATGTTAAACCTAAGAAAAGTTCCACTTAAATGCGAATAATTCGACAAAATCACTTAAATGCGAATAAATCGATAAAATTAGTTGCGCTTCGGATCTTATATATCCTTCTTTTTCTTAAAAAAAAAGGAGCTAACAAAGTTGAATAAGTAGAAACATAAATCCTACGTGACATAATTTATGTAAACACAAGTAGACACATGAATCTTATATGACATAATATACGTAGGACATCACGTAGGGCATAAATTGTCATGTAGGATGTCACGTAGGATACATGTGTGTATTTGTTCAACGTTATTCAAATTTAAGTGTCTGTCTGTACATATTCAAAGTTACAGGACATAAATGTAAAATGAAATAAAATTAGAGGGTATATTTATAAATTATGCCAAATAAATATAAATAGTTGTGGTAATGTATGTGAAATTATGTAAATCTTAATTTTATTAATTGAAGTTCTCATTTGTCAAATACTAGTGTAAAAGCAATAAATTTGAATTTTCTATCTAATAAAAAGTGTTGAATAAACCTTAATGAATACTCACTCATTTATTTGACGGTCAAATATATCTTTGAAAAAGTGTTTAGGGTCTATTTAATATTACATATTTACTCATATAATACATGATTCAAAGCTTTATTGTTATGAAGTTATGATGAGTATATCTCTTTTCTCTTTATAATAAATAATAAGGACCTACAAACTAATGGCGTTATTGCCATCATCTATCTATCTTTTAATTAAAAAAACTATACTATAATTTTGTTGCATCGATGATCGCATTCTTTTTTAAAGTTCTAAACTTTTAAATCCTCTAATTTAGATTTTTTTAATTTTTAAAAGTTTCAAACATAACCAAGTGGCTACTAAAGGTTCAATTCAAAATCTATTGTTTAACACAATAGTGTCTTTTCTTATGGCATTATTGGGATATTAATACATAATAAAAAAGGAGATTTTTTCAATGGACCATTTTGCTCATATTGTTATCATGATGACATTATTTTATATGCGTCCAAATAAATTAAACTTTTACTATTCACTATAATTATTTTTTCCTCTTATTTACTATTATATATTTTTTTCTCATATGCTATTACAAAATATGAAGACAAAAATTAAGTGTTTTGCTTTTCAAAGTCAATGGTCTTTGTCTAATGGTGCGTTTGGTACGAAGAGGAATTTTATTTTATTTTGGTATAGCAACGTAACCGTTGCATTTAATGAATTTATCATCAAAGTACATGGTTCTAATTAATTAGGAATATTTGTTTAGTGATATTTAATTAATGACTATAGTTTATTACTGTCAAATAGTTCTTTCATTTTATATTAATTGAATTTTTGAGATATTTTTTATTTTTCAATTAACTTAATTATTCGATTTTCATATTATTTTTAGAATATTATTTCAATTTTATCTTTCACTAGTAAACTTAGCCGCGCTATGCGCGGTGTCTAAAAATTTTCATTTTTATTTAATTTTTAAATTCAAATAGATTAGTTAATAAATTTTATCATTTAGCTTTGTAATTTCAACTCAATACAGAAATTAATTTTATAAAAAAAAATACTTGTACGGTCAAATATCTATACTTTTTTTTTGGTTGAATAGTACCTATAATTTTTTGTTAGTTATAATATATAATTAAGAATTTATTACTTCATTATCAATTTGAATGAGTTCTCAAAATTAAATATGGTTAACTTTGATGTTTTGTTAAAAATTTAAAGTGAGATTTTTAGTCTTTTAAATTTTTTAAAAAATATCAAAAGAATTAAAATAGTAATAAATTCAAAAACAGACTTAGAAATATGAAAAATTATTCGTAATAGATAAGCTACCTATAATTTGAAGACTTAAAAAAGTAATTTAATATTTATATATTAAGATATAAAGTTCTCTGTATATTGATTCTTTGAAAGAAAATGGGTGATACATGATTTTAGTTCGGTAAAATAATTTTTAGTGATATAGAATTAACATAAAAATAATATATTATTGTTAAAATGCATAATAAAATAAGTAATAAATGAACAATTATAGATGAATGATAAAAGGTTTTATGTTAAGATTAAAAAAAAACTTATATATCTACTAAAAACTTATAATTAGACTCTTGAATTTTTTTCTAAATAAAGTAAACATAAAAAAAAAGTTCACAAATAATATGAATATTTATAATTATTAACGATAAATAATATTTTCTTATAATTAAAGTGTAGGATAAAAAGTTAAGTAAATTTTTAGAATCATTATAAAGGAGGATGAATGGTTAAGTAATAAGTATATTTGAAATGATTATCTGTATTAATTTTTTCCTTGATAAATTTTCTTCTATAATTCTAAGTTTTTTTTAAAAAAAATTATTTCAACGCTATTTTTAGTCTCCCTTTTTTTTTATTTTTTATTTTTTATTTTTTAGTCTTTGCTTATTTAATTCTATTAAGAAAACATAAACTATTAGCATCGTAATTAAGAGAATGAAGTTTGCTCGTCTTTAGTATTTTTACTAATTTATATATATTTTTGTAAAACAGTAACAATTAGCATCAAATCTTAACATAATCAAGTTAGCTTGTCTTAAGCATTTTATTAATTTAAAGCAAAATGTTTAAATGAACTCTCTTAATTAATTTTTATTATATTTTTCATGATTCATATTTTATTTAAAATTTAAATATAACTTCATAATAATTTTGATTATCTCCCGCCGCTAAGTGTATCTACAAATACATTTTAATGTTTTCAAGAATTGTTTTTGTCTTACTTTTAGTAATGATCTTGCTCTTATAATTTCATGCAAAAAAACAAATCAATTATTCTCTTTTATATATCTTATTTTGTATCATTCTTATTAGAAGTAAAAATAATTATACAAAGAAGTCTTTGTCGATAGATTTTGCATTACAAGATTAAAGTAGAGGACAATTAAGCTAAATATAAATATATTTGGTTAGAAATATTTTTTGATGTGATTTTAAGATGTCACAAATTTAAACATTAAGTAATTTGGGGTTATGAAGGTATAAAGTTGGAAGTTATAGGTATTACTAATAAGTATTAATTAAGTATAGAGGTTTTGAAAGATGAAGAGATGTGAGTTTATGATAAAAAATAAATTAAAAATAAATATATAAAAATAAGAGAAAAAGGTAAAAAACGTGATATATTTTTTTAATAAACAAAAATATGTTTAAGTAAAATCCTCCACCATTTTTATGATTTATTTTATTATATGGCATATTTTCTTTTTACCTCATTTTAGAAATTTCAAATTATTAAAAGTCTCCAAATATGCTTCTAATAATAAACATTATTTTTAGTAATTACTATTATTTTGAACAATATATACTTTTTCTCTTATTTTATATTATAGGAGAGATATCTATTAAGAGAAAAATTAATTAAAAATAAATTTAAAAAGGGACAAGAATTAAAAAGTTAGTCAAAAGGAATAGATTTTTTTTTGAAATTATCAAAAAAAAAAGGTAATCGTACGAATGTTTTAAAATAAAATTAAAAAATATTTAATTTTTTGCTGATTAAATTCTCAAAATTGTGAAATATTTGGCCTATAAATAATAATTATATAAGAATAATATAAAAAATAATGCAACGTTAAAATTATGTATTTCTATCATATCATTGTTATGTGATTGTGAGATACGAAACTATAACAAGAATCGATTTATTTGATTCTTAGCTATATAATATTTGAATTTAATATTTAGTATTTTATTTACTTTATATTGAGATATGATATATTACTTTTTTTATTACTTATATTTATTATATATTTGTATAACATTTTTATAGCTAGTGAGGAGGATGATATTGTTAGACGAAATCAGAAATAAGATATATTGACGTTTTTTCAATTAACTAATTAATCTGATAAGGAACCAATCAACTCTTGTTACATCAGTGGTTTAACCGGATAGCTATAAACAATCCATACAATAATACCAACAAACATACATAAAATTAATTAACTAATCAAGCAAAAATATTTAAAATATACGATTATTCAAATTTACAAAGTGAATAAAGACAATCAGTGTCGGTAGAAACTACAAGATTAAGAAAAAAAATCTCAAAAAACTACAAAGAGAAGCAAAAAAAAATGAACAAATTATTTTTTCTATAAAAGAATAATGATTTGTATCATCAACAACTCAACCTAATAATATCAAATATATATGTAATTACAACAAAACAAAGTGATAATGATAATTAGACATATTAAATCATTTTACCTCACAAAATCAAAATATGCAAAACATATAACATTTTTCATTATACATTCCTCTCCTGCAAAAATCAGATCAAAGAAGACAAAAAAGAAATTAACAAATCATAGGTATAAAAAATGAAGAATAAGGAAAATAAAAATAAAATGACCATCATGGAATATCTCAAAGTGGGTTTTTATAGGTGTAATTTTTAGGAGTTATAATTTTTATATTAAATATTTTGAAGGTTATGAATATGAAAGGTTAGGAGTTAGGAGGTGTAATGCTCATTAACTAATTTATTAATAGCAATATATATATATATACACATAATATTATTGTGTAAAAAGAAATAATCTAAAAAGTCTTTTTTAAAAAAAATAAAAATATGTATTTTTCTCATCATTGAGGCATGCCACATAGGCTGATTGAAGATTCTCATTTATATATATATATTCATTTGAATTTTTAATGTGATGACTTTAATAAATTTGATAACAATTAATAAGAGTAAAAATGGAAAACTATGTTCAATTTATGTCGAATCTACTTTTCTCTAAAGGCGTGAAACACCTCAAAAATTTAATTAAATATGGAATGGAGGGAGTATGTATTTGTTAACCCTTTTTATAAATGTCACTAAAAGTTATAACGATATTGATTTCAATGATAATTAATTGATGCCGATATAAATTTAGCACTGTTTGCTAATGTGTATATTTATTATCGTTAAAACTTATTTTTGTTATAATCTCTCCAAACTTATAATTAAATATGAGCTTGAAAACAATATTTTGTATACGTATATATCATCCGCAATAGAGAAAATCAACTTTGTCATTATTTGAGATGTGAATCCATTTTTTACTTCAAATTCGTGTAAATAAGTTTTTTTTCTTTATAATAGGGTTTTCGAGTAAGTTTGTATGTATTTTTCTTTATATGAAACACTTGTTATTTCTAACTCTCACATATATCAAGTAACTCTATTCAACATGATTAATTGAACATATATTTACGATCGTAACGATGCCATGTTGATTCATATTTGGCACATGATAAGATTATTATTACTCCTAGTAATTTCACCTTTTCAAAATTACCAACCATAGAAACACACAATATAATAAAAATAAAAGATGATGATGGGATATATGTATCTTTTATCTTGTCTATACATATAGAAGTCTTGGGTAAGAATGATTAAAGTGCTACCAAATTGTCTGATGAAGACTGAAGAGAATCTTTATGAAAAGGTGAAGCAAATATATATATATACACACTGTATTAATAAGAAAGAATATATGAAGAAGATCTAAAAGATAAAGTAGATCCTAAACTCATCAATAGGCTACTTTTACTTTCACTTATCTTTTTTATTTCTTTATATTTATTTATAAATTAAAATATAATATTTGTTAGTGTTCTTTAATTTGAAGAAGATCCTTCAAGAATATGCACATGCAATTCTACAGCAAATCATGTCTTTGATCTATATATGGCTTTATCATCAGTCCATGGGACACATTAAAAAAAAAACTTTCATTTGTTTGTTGCTGGAACAACCATATAACTAGTTGTTGTGGATACCTGTTTAATGAGCGGATTGAACTAAATTTGGATATAATAAAAAAAATTGAATGAATAAATGATATCGTCGTGTGCGTGAGTGTGATTTTTTAACGAAAGTTGAATACCCTTAGCTATATGTGGCTACGTTACTAATTGTGTTGTCTTGGACTTGGATGAACATCGTGTTTTCATGAGTTGATTTTTAATATGACGACATCCTGCTATTTATTTATGTGTTCAAATTCTTCATCTATTTTGATGTATTCATATACGTATCTAATGGAATACGATAATAGTGTGAACATCTCATACAAATTCTTTAAAATACACTAAAAAGTATATTTGTTTAAGAGGGACTTTCGCATATAAACACTCAAAGATAGTCTAATTACGCTTTACATCTATAGTTTGCTAATTACGATTCATAGCAACATGTTATAGGGAGGAGAGAGGTGAGCGAGATTGGGAGTAGGAAGAATGAGGCGAGCGATATTAAGAGAGGAAAAGAGAGGAGTGCGAAAGAGGACAATAATTTGTATAATCCCCATCTCGTTTGTATAGCTCGAGGGAATGTTTGTATAATTCACATGTTTTTGTATAATTGAGTAATATAAAAAGTCTAGAATTATACAAATATGATAAAACTTGAAGTAATGAATTGATATATACATAAACATATTAAGTCTACAAAATAGATCATACAAATTACATTATGTAATTTATATACAAAATCCAGAAACTACACATTTACGCAAACTTTAAAAAAGTTATACACAAAAAGATTGAAATGTATATGGTGACAAAACAGAAAAATCAAAGAAAATCATCATCATATACAAATACAAACCATCGTATACAAATACAAAACAAAGAATCGTTAGTTGGGAATTGTATAGATGTGGCAAGTTATACAAACGTGACTTATTATACAACTCGAAGTCAACATACACAATTACTGGTCAATGCTAGTCGCGAGTGATAATTATAGCAATTTATAGCTATGATAAGCAATTAAGTAACATAAGTTTGCTTAACCGCGTAATATTTTCCCTTTTTTAATATACTAGTATCAAAACCTTACACATACATTATATATTCAGAAGCTTTATTCAATTCAATCATAATAGATCATGTTTGAATTTCATTCCATTAAAGTCAAGTTGCATAAATACAAGTAATCTAACTATCCAAGTACTACGACGTGAAATGTCATTTGGTTCTCGTACAAATCTTGCAAGACAACTCATTGTCGACTTCAAAATTTACTTAGTTTCACTTTGGACCAAACAATTCTAGCTGGTCTCAAAACATATAGGACAATACTCCAATAATTTTACTTGATGTCCTAGCCTTTTCAAGTTGATGTTTCACACTTGTACCTAATTTTTGAAAAAGTTCTCTATTTATTTGTGCTTGTTTTGAATTGTCTTAATTAGTTCAAAAGACTTAAATAACACATGTATTTTGACTTATGTTTGATGAAGACAACAAAATTAATCGCACAACATTGTATTCAAAATATCTCCTTAAAGCAATTCACACCAATCTGCTTTTTTAACGCATCTATATGAACTTTCAATATCTAACAGGACATGCAACAAAAGTATGTTTGTTACACCTACATTAATGTCAGAGTTTGATAAGAGCACTCCGATAAAAAAAGAACAATCCTAAATAAGCGTTATCAATCTTTTTACAAGTAAGCTATCTAGATAAAGATAATTGTCAGGTTAGTCTAGTCGAAGAGAAGCTTGCTTACACCTCCTGACCCGCAAACTCAGAATTTCGATTTACAACCTATTCAACAAAACATAGTCAAATGAAGTTTAAACTTAAATAATAGCACGAAAATAGTCCTATTTATGCAAAATCAACAAATGAATCTCAAATCATGAATAAGAACTTGGATTTGGATTCAGTCAATTTCTAGACACTAGCCCAGTATCAATATTCAGGCCCAACTATATTTGGGCCTAATCATAATAAAGGCCCATATTGTTGGCCCATGAAGATGGCGGCCCAATAAACCCATTTCATTCTGCCTTGAAGAAAAAGAAAAGGTAGCTCAAAAGCTTTCACTCTTCAAACTCCATTAAAGGGAAGAGAAGCATAGAGCAGAGTTTGTGATTGCATTTCCGCAAAACGGCATCGTTTTTTTGATCGATATTACTTCGTAGACACAATGTTTAGAAACCAGTACGATACCGATGTGACGACATGGTCGCCGGCGGGAAGGTTATTTCAGGTGGAGTATGCAATGGAGGCAGTGAAGCAAGGTTCGGCGGCGATAGGTTTGAGATCGAAGACGCATGTGATTCTGGCGTCTGTTAACAAGGCTAATTCTGAGCTGTCTTCTCACCAGAAGAAGATCTTCAAAGTTGATGACCACATCGGAGTTGCAATCGCTGGACTTACTGCTGACGGCCGTGTACTTTCTCGTTATATGCGTACTGAGTGTATTAACTATAGTTACTCTTATGAGTCGCCGTTACCTGTCGGGCGTCTTGTTGTTCAGCTTGCTGATAAAGCTCAGGTCTTTCGCTCAAACCCTAAATTGTTTTCGTTCTCTGCTTAGTGTGGTTTACTATTTGCTGATTAGCTCAATCTTTTTTGTGATCGATGAAATAGAGGGTTAGGGTTTTACTTTGGATTGAGAAATCCCCCTTTTAACTTGGTGGAAGGTCAGCTGGACTTTTTTCCACAAATGCTAGTGATCCTGCCATTAGTTTGTCACTTTTTTATTCATAGTCACTTCTAAACCACAACAAATAAGCACCGAATCTAGGGAAGTTTGGGGTTTTGGGACAGGGTGGGTGTCATTGCAGAGTAATTCCTTTGTTGCTTCATTTCCTCCTATTGCCATTTAGTCTATGAGTCACAAGTTCAATGCTGTTAACACGACGAAACTAAAATGGTTAATCATGAAACAGGTGTTTTTGGATACTTTATGTTCCTCTTTTAGGTCAACTTGTGTACTACTCTATAGGTATATTTAGTGTTGGATTTGGAACTTATAAGAAGATTGCAATGTTTAAGTTATAATATCATTCTGGATGAGGTATCCATCAGTGTTTTAGTCCAAGGAGAAAAACACGCTAGAGTTTGCTGCCTTAGTTCACAAAATCAGTCGGTTGCCTATATGCTAGATGTCCATTTCTTCCACCTGAGGTAGCACTGCCCTAGATTTCTTCAAACTCCACAAAGCCTTGAGATGTTTTTATATTACTGCTGAAATGGTGGAAATTTTTTTCAGCAAATGGCTAAGAGACTGCTGGGGAATAGCCTCAACACCTTTATTGCCCTTTTGTGCAGTCCTTGTAAAATGCCTGCTCACTTTACACTCGTCAAATATCCATTAGATCAATTTGAAACCCGGGTGAAAAAAGTTGCATATTTTAAGATTTAGCAGAGAATCATCAAGTTCAAATTATGATTTTCTGCACTTTTAGTGCATGCAAATGCTGTAATCAGTGTGAACATATTCCATAAGAATTTATCTTTTTCTAAAGAAGTAAGAAGTGTTATATATCGTACTCTATGTTTTGTTTGAATACGAGTGGGGCCACTCGACACGAGTGCAGATCTAGAAGTCACACTCATCATCACCTAAGATACAACCGATGAATGTATAATACGACAAACTCACTTTGTTTCACTTTATATAAGATATATGATTGGGTGTTGAGTTTAAGAAAGAAAAGAAGACTTTTACAACTTGTGGTCTTAAACATGTCATGATATTTGTGTGGTTATAAGACTTTTGATACATGGTCTTAAAAGTGTCATAACATTTGTGTGGGCCTGTGGCTATAAAGACTTGTCGCTAAGGGTACAATGGGACATTCGAGTTAGATTGTTTCCAAACTTAGAGTGGTAGCATTCTTTTGGAATGGACTTATAAGCAATAGTGCCATTCTTTTTTAAAATGAGGGAAGTATCTAAGTATATGCTTCGGCAATTAGTTGAAGTTATTTAAATAAAGCTGGTATAATATAATCTTATGTAAATACTTAGGTATTTTGGTATTCAATGTGAATACATATGACATAAACTCATAATCAACCAAATACTCGATCAACCTGTACTTTATAGCCGTAGATTTAGTGAAAGAAACCCAAGTTAGGTTGACCAAATCCGGTGTGAATGTTCGGTTGACATGGATGCCGCAATTATTTTGAAGGATCTGATCAATATAGATCATAATCAAATTGTAGCAACGATTGCCCAATAATTCCTCCCTTCCACTTTACAAATGAGGTGCTTTAATTTGTTCCTGCATCTTGGTTAATTATTTTTTTGAGAAAGGTAACATTTACATCTATATATCCACAGGTATACTAAATCAAAGTGTAGTTCCCCACCAAAAAATTATACTTACATCAGCCCTAATATCTTCTAGTTACAGCCAGTCAATAACATTAAAAACATCTTCAGAATTTTCTATTACTACTTGCTTACACCAAATATTATAAAGACCTAGGCAATTATCTTCTGAATATTGTTGTTCTTTCCTTCAAAACATCTTTGATTCCTTTCATTCCAAATTGTCCACCAGATGCATGTTGGGACAATCCTCCATCTCTCCTCTTTTCCTGCATTTCCATCACTACTTTGACGCCCCTTAAGAAATTTCAAGTTAAACATTCCCTATTATTTGGAGTAAAATTGGGTATAAATTCACTGGATTTTCATGTCAGATATCAATATATGATGTTTTGGTATCCCGTGGAATTAGTCGAGGTGCGTGAAAATGGCCCGGACATGATGATCATAAAAAAAGTGATGTTTAGGAAATTAGATGCTATCTAGCAAAGGTGATCATGGTATTAAATGAGGTGTTCCTATAGGTAGTTTACCAGTAATAGTTAATACTGCTGTTCAAGCTTCTAATAGTGCCACCACTCTAAATCTTTTCATAACAAAGCATAAGCCTATTCACTCTATTTTAGTTGTGTGCCTAGTGTATGGTTCCTGACCGGTCTTATCGCAAACTATAGCATATTTTGCAGCTGTTTTATTTTGACAGCAATTTCTTTTTTATCTGACATTCTGAAATTTCACTTGGCTCCTTAAACTGCAGAAATCTCCCATTGAGGTAGAGAAAAATATAAACATGCGCCCGGTAAAGAAAAGCCAAGTATTAAGGCCAGTCCATGGTATAGTCGGCCAATTTTGTGGTGATACATTTTTAGGTTAAGGGCATAAGAGTGTCCTGATTTTGTCACTGTTGAAACGCAACGTAAATTTAGGGACATTCTTCCGCTTAAGTCATTGAAGACTTGCCTTGATATGTAGACCCGGAATTGTGATGTTGTTTCTGCTTTAATGATTTGGATATAGTTACATCAGGTTTACTCAACCAAGGTCTTACTAGTTTAATTTTTAGTTAGTTCAATAGCTCATATAAAAAGGTTCTAAAAGAGGACTCTTCGAGTTCTTCCCAAGGAAGCATATGGTTTATTCGGATAAGCAGGCTGAAGCTTTTACTTCTGCACAATCCGTTGTGTGCTTGTTGATAGGTTGCATTAACTGTGTGCTGGCTGATATCAGACTCTTCTCATAATTTCTTTTTTTTTTTTTAAACTGGTAACGTTTGTATTTCAAATAGTACTTAGATAGTACTGAAAAACCATATTTACAAAAGCAGAAAAGGAAGTAATACATATAGAAAAATCAACAAAGTTGTTTTAGTTCTTCACTTGGGGATGTGTTGGACAGTGAACCAGGATACCTACAAATGACACATATCGAGCCTTGGTCATGGTGCCAAAGTATAGAAAGAATAAAAATCGTTTGGGTTTTTTGTCGTGTATTGGTGGATATTGAGCTGCATGCATTTCCCCCTCCATTTCTCAGGATGATTTGTCAATGCAACAAATGTTTATATTGGTATATGAGGCTAACCGTCTGATTCAGAAGTTGATGCCTATGTTTGCGCTTTATATCATCTTGACATTTGCTTTTGTGGCAGGTTTGCACTCAACGATCCTGGAAACGGCCTTATGGTGTTGGCTTGCTTGTTGGTGGACTGGATGAGTCTGGCGCTCACCTTTATTACAATTGTCCTAGTGGTAACTACTTTGAGTATCAAGCTTTTGCCATTGGATCTCGGTCACAAGCTGCAAAAACGTACTTGGAACGCAAGTTTGAGACTTTCATGGATTCTTCACGTGAAAGCCTGCTTAAGGATGCACTCTTTGCTCTGAGAGAAACTCTGCAAGGGGAAAAACTAACAAGCTCCAATTGCACGGTCGCTGTGGTAGGAGTAGGAGAGGCTTTCCATACACTGGACAAGGAAACAATACAAGCATTGATCAATGAATTTGAGATAGCTGGAGAAGATGCTCCTGCCGAAGTCCCGGAGGAGGCTGCAACTGATGAACCAGCAGCACCTGAAGAAGGTGCTGCCCCTGCTGATCAAGGAGCTGCCCCAATGGATATTTGATAATGTTATGTCTTCCTTTAGGCCTCACTTCTTTCATATTCAGAGATTTCTTCTTAGAATGTTGAGATTTTGTGTGGCACAATGGGTTATATTTTCTGCTTGGATGTTTTATTATGCAATCATGCTTTACTTTGGTCCAAACATCTTTAAAACTCATGCTTCTGAAGTTGAACTAAAAGCAGCTTTAAGTGACTTTGTTGAGTTGGATCTCTCTCTCTCCACCCTTCCCGCCCCTGCCCTCGACCCCACTGTGTCTTTCGTTGTTAAGGCTTCAGTATATCTCCATAAGCAGCTGACCAAATGAATAGTAATGGTTGGACTACACTAAATATTTGATTAGAATTGTCATTTAAAACTATACAACTTAGAGGTTATTTGCCGATGCTTGATTCATATTAACATTTTTCCCAGCAAACGTAGAAGTTTATATGACATATACGGTGCACTGATATATAAATGAGTTTAATGCTAGTTGTTAACTAATTTTTATTTGGGTTCTCAATCTTCACCTCAGAACAGTACAACATGTATTGGACTTTGAACCGCTGTAAATTGTAACATACTATAAATCTGTGATACTTCTGGGAATGATTATGATTTTTTATCATCAACTGTAGTTGCAAGTAGAGAGATTGCGTCAAAAAGAGAACCATCGATCTACTTGGGAAGGGGGATGGATACATGTTCTTGCCATGGAGGGATATAAACAATGTTTGATTTAGAGTTGAGAATCATAAAAGCAGGAAGACGAAATAAAACCTTGATTCTCTGTTCAATGGCAACTTTCAACACATTGCATATAATAAAACTGAATCTTTTGACACCTGAATTGAGATGGACATCTAGATTAAACAATATGAACTTCTACGTTCAACATATCTTCGCGACAAGTCAAATAACAAGAGGAGTATGCACTTAAAAAACACAGCGCTGCTCTTTCTATTGAGTTAGGGAGGCCAACTCTTCTATGTCACAACAGAGGATTTGCTTGGTTCTGGAAGTTGGAGTCCATTGGTCTGCATTTGTTTGTACATCCATTGCCAGTTTTCAGGTGTTACCTCACCCCCAAGAGATCGAATCACAGAACCACCGCTGCAAGAACCCACCCGACAACATTCCTCCAGTGACAGTCCTCTTACCAATCCATACAAAAACCCACTCGCAAACAGATCTCCTGCACCTGTAGCATCAGTAACTTTCGCTTCGCCAATTGCTGGAACACGCACAAACTGAAAACCAAAATAATACTTCATGTTTACAATAATCCTAATAACAAACACTAAGTAAAGATCACAAATCATCAACTTACGTGATACTCTTTCCTTTTTAGATGATTCTCTACATAATGTTTAAAACCACAAGTTTATTTAAAAAAATTCCTTCTTTGTTAAACTCCATGGCCAGTCAAATACATTCACATAAAAATGGAATGAAGAGAAAAGTTCAAATTGCTATTGTTTACTATAAGAATGACAAGAACCACCGAGTTGGGAGACTCTCGATTACCATCTTTAAATGATATGAACATCCAGAAGATCAGAACAAAAGATTCTTTTTCAATCGTTTTGTCTTAAAGAGATAGACTGCAGGTGGGGAAGGATTACAGATACCTCTTTCTCATGTTTCGCAATGCATCCGTTTTGAGCTAAGGTGACAACAGCCCACTTGCAATATTTAGCCAAATATTCAAGTGCTGCATCAGGATCTGCTTTCTCTTCACCCCTGCACCAAATGTTGGAAAGACGGAGATCTTCATTTGCATGAATTGGCTATCAATATAGTAGTAAATAAACATAATTTCTTAGTTTTAACGCGAAGACAAATAATAACCTTAGCAGCTCAGTTGCTTCATCCTCGTTTGCGAAGCAAAGGTCTATGTTTCCCGACTCCAATAATTCAATTAGAGGTGATTTAAACTTCCTCACCATCTGCCATATTAAGAATATCATAAAGGAACAAAAGAAAAAACAACAAATCCTATTATCATCAACACAGATCAGACATATTTCAACAGGAACAATGTAATTAGAGTTTCGTTCATACGTGTGTTCTTATACATGTTTCCAACTATGGAGTATGGACAGCTTAAATAAAGAGAATGAAATAAGATCTTTGTATCAATTGAGAAGACATGTAACTGTTTCTGCTTCAAAAACTCGAAGCAAATAATGAAATACCAAACTTCTAATAATACCATGCAGCCTATGCGAACAATTACCTCAAAGCTGGCAAGATCTAGAGAAACAAAAAGACCTTCTTCCTTTGCTATTTTGATGGCCGCCTTAATAACTTCTACATTCAGTATGGCATATCTCAGTACCAGCCACTGTTACAAAAAAGTAGAGGCAAATAAGTGGAAATTTTCAATGCTACAATTCGCCAGAGTAGTACTCCAACGAGTAAAAATTAAATCGTTTTCATAAATGGATCAGCAAACTCTACATGTTACTGGGAAACATACAACATTGTAGTAACTAATTGTATAAAATTTGATGGAGATAAGAGTTTAAAGTATCAAATAAGGAAGCCTCACCTTAGAACCTTTGAAGTCCTCTCTTTTCAGTTCATCTGCCTGATAAAGCAAGGAAATAATAAGACAAACGTACGGTCACTTCGCTTAATATTTTACACGTTATTAGAATCATTACCCTCCACTGAATTTGACTATATGAAAGTAGAAATCACCTGAACTTTCACAGAGCCAGACAAACATGGACGCATGGTACGATTGCCAACTTCGTCAACCAGACAAACACACTGTACAGAACAAATTACACAGTATTAGAAAATCGGGGAATCATCTATATTACACAATCCTAATATCCAACAAATGTGTTCACCTGAGCTGTAGTTCCATTCTTCAATCTCAATCTTGAGAGATCCACTTTGTAAAAGCCCATGTTGCTCATAAATAATTTACCTTCTTCATCTTCGCCACAAGCCCCAATGATCCCACTACTAATCCCAAAGCCAGCAGCCAACCCTCTAATTGTATTTGCAACACTACCTCCAGCTATAGTCTTCAATAGGGATTCATTGTCGGTAGAAGGAAGGATATGGGCGTTAAGCTCGTTGAGTATATGCTTCAGCTCTTCAACTGCAACCTTTAGTTAGCAACAGGAAACAAAATGAGTCAGAGTCTTGGTTATTACAAATAAGGACATTTGTAGCAAACATAATATTTCATGGTTTTTTTTATTTTAGCATGCAATAGCCTTTAAGATAAGCTAACCAATTACGCATCAATCGTCGGCAATATGAATCCTATATTTTAAATCAGTTTTCACATGATAATTCATACTGCATTCATCCACCGGTCTTGGAACCATTCGCACAAAGGCGGAGTGAAGGGTAACATATGCAGTAACACAATCTTTTAACAAATTAAACACATGGATTAGAGAAAAGGGAAATTAATAAATCAAATGTAAAATGCATTTTTATCAATTGAACCAAAACATCCTCTCAGTTCAAAGTATCAAATGCGAGCCAAATTCCCTCATTTTCAGTCTCAGATTGACAGTGGTAGTAAACCCGAAACCGAAAAGGTTATTCTACAATGATCAAACTACAATGTCCAATTCTAGAATCACAAAAGACATAACCTCATGATATATAGAGAAACCGAGATCATCTCACGCATAACCCCCTTTCAGATTCTATGATACATCGAACTTCATCAGCAAAAAAGGTTCGTTCTTGATTTGCAGTCATTCTCTCTTTAGCTAATACAATAAATTGATCTATTTGGATTTTGACATTGTCACCATACCATCCCAATGAAATTAAAAACCGCTATCAACAACAATCGAACTCACCTACCAAACTCACTGTCCCATCCCACAACTAAACCAACAACAACATACTCAGTAAAATCACACAACTGGGGTCTGGGAGGATATAGCGTACACAGACCTTATCACTTCCCAAAAACTCAACTCAAATGCAGCAAATCCCACCCCCACAACTAAAACAAGATAATTAAACACATATACAAACACTAAAACAGAGAATAAAAGATCCAAAGAGCAATAGAATCTACAGCAAAAAAAAAAAAAAAAGTAGAACTAAAACATACAAGCTAGCTGAAAATTTACACATACATTAGTTAAAGCAACACAGAATTCAAAGATCTAATTTTTTGTAAGCAATTGGCAATAAAACAATCAATTATATCAAAATCAAACCCACCCCAAATCTTAAAACCCCCAAACAATCAAAAAGATTCCATCTTTATCACAAAAACTGTACATAATCAAGAATTAACAACAAAAAAACAAAACAAGAAAGAGGAAGTACTGGGAAAGAGCCACCACGTTCACCGGGAATTTGGGAGAGAAGAGACCAATCCACCTTAGCTATATGATCTACTAGGGCAAATGGTTGTAGTCCAAGAACAACTGGTGCACCTATATTTACACTTTCACTTTGATTTTCACCATTAATGGTGGCTGGTCGAATTTCAACTCCCATAATTCCCTTATAAATTTTGCTCTTATTAACTTTTGTCTATGTAATCCTCCAATTTATAGGCACTCTATTCTTTACTGTTACAATATTGTCACTACTAGTCCACTTGCTTTTTTTCAAATTTAGTCCTCTTATCCAAATATTGAGCATTTTGCCTCTAACTAAGTCTTTAATTCTTTAAATTTGCTAAAATTGAGCATTTCTGCTCTAACTAATAAAACATTTTATCAAAGATATGAGGAAAAATTGAAAAATCAATTGGATCGATTCTAATTTATGTTTAATTTTCACAAATTTAACCAAGATCGATCGTTTTTCATATGTTAAAAAATGAGAAACGAAAAAATTGATCAACTTTAATTATTATGAATTTTTTTAGTATAAACCGATAAAAAAATTAATTTTGAAAAAAAAAGACTGAGCTTGGTTTTTTTTTTTTGGCTAAACTTCGATCATTTTAAATAAAATATCGATCTCTCATTAAATTTTTCACGCTTTTTGCTAAAACAAGATTGAGCTAAGTTTTTGTTTTTTTAAAAAATAAAAATAAAATGAATCTAGGGTTGAGGTTGATTTGTTTTTCCATCGATTTAAAAGTTGATCCATTTTTTTATAGTCATTATTAATTTTTAAATTTATTACACTGATTAGAGCAAAAGTGTTTTACTTTGAGCGATTTTAAAAATTAAAGATATATTTGGAGGACCAAAATAGACTTACTCCCCTTTATAAGAAATAAAAATTGTTTGGCTTAAAACTCAATTTTCTATGCCTCCATAGATTATATATATCTTAATTCAAGAAATATATTTTGATTAATAAGCTAATGTATGATGACGGCACCAAGAATGCTTTTCTGAATTTTGACAAAAAAAAATTATGGCCTCCATATACAATTCTTTAATATATTTATCTGTATTTTTTTTTTTAAAAAATGGTTTTGGAATTTTTATCAAGGAATAAATTCGTATATTTTTATCTGCAAAATGAACCAAGTAAAATCGAACTTTAATTTCTTACGAGAACAACATTTATTAATGTTTTCTTGAAACGTTAGACTTCTTAAAAAATTATTCTGAAGAATTCATATATGAAATTCAAAAAATTGAAATAATTTATATATATATATATATATATATATATATTGAAATTTCACTATTTTTTTTTGCTATATAAATATTTTCTTAAAAGTAATAATCTAATCCACGTATGATATGACGAGACTAAAAAATAAAGATAATAGACCAACAGATATTTGATGGTTCATTGGTTTGTCTTTTTCCATAAATTTTCAATTTTGTTGAAATATTTATGGATTTTTGTTCATCATTGTTCATATAGATTATAGCCTTTAACTGAAACATATCTCAACTCGTGCTCTTCCCTCAGATTTTGTCTCTCTCTCCCAATAATGCCTCTCTATATTTTGTACAAATCTTTCTCCTCAATCAACTTTGAAAAACTCCTATTTGATTGAGTATTTGTCCAATTGCTACAATTTTTGTTTCACCATGTCTGACACCTGCATTAAAGTCTAACTAATATGAGTCAGCGCCCATTTATAAGGGTGACATGTGATGTACTCACTAAGATTTTTTTATTCTCACAAATCAAACTCAAGATCTTTAAGGAACCTTACTCATCCCAGTAATTGATTAATTGAGAGTTGAGATATTTACTAAAACACGAATAAATATTTCAATGTAAAGTTATTGAATTTTGAGAAAACGAAACTAGTAGAATTGTGGCTCCTACCCCACTATGAATGGTGTAGAAAGTACCATTTGTGGAGTGAGTGGACCAATTATGTAAGAAGAAAAAGTAGTCCAAAAGGAATCCCCTAATGGACCCCTTAAGATACATTATACACATCTTGAAAAAAAAAAATATTCTTCTAAAAGAGAGCTGAAAAAATCAAGTATGCGCCGAAGGGTAAAGAAAAATAAAGAGATTCATGACCAAAGATGACTACATTCAAAACCAAACAAATTTAACAGATACCAATCATTCATATACAGTCCTTTTTTTGTCATTATAAAAACACAATAAGACAAGGCTGAATTTACGGGGAAATTGCTCATCTTTTGGCTCTTCATATCCCAATCAGCCAATCATCTTTACCTTTATAATATTATAATTAATATAACTATAGCTAACATGCCTTAGGTTTAGGTCATTGATTTCCCCACATGCACTTTGCTACTTAGTCATGGATCTCAATAATGCATGGAATCTCAAACAAGAAGGGCATTGCTAAACATAAATGATTCAACTGATGAAGAAATATTTTTGGAATGTGCTGTCAATGTTTTTATGTTATTCCAATAACAATTTACCAAATTAATCTATTGAAAACGATTTCTCAAGTTACAAGCACTTCTGGGCGTAACTTCCTTTTCCAAGCTGAAGAATTTCTGGGAAACAAGGGGCAAAAGTCTTAACTACAAAGCAGTGACGTACCGATGCTATCCAATAAGTTTGATATTATTTGGAAGGGTAACAGCCAATATCCATGACTATTCTCCATACAGATGCTCACGGTGTAAATTAAATATATCTCTGGAAAGCAAAAAGAGAGAGAGAGAGTTGCTTGGGCACTGATCTCATTGGACGATGCTCTTAGCAGCTTTTTCGGGGAGGATATTATCAGGAAGTACAAGCTCGGGAGGTGTTTCACGGACAACACCAATCATAGAATCATATTCCTCATCACGTTTGGCATACTTCTTACGAAGCATCTTTTCAAATTCAATTTCGTCAAAGGACTTGGAATTCTCAGCTGCATGGACACGAGCAAGGTTACAGTAGTTGGTTGCTGACTGAGCAATGAAGGCTATCTCTTCATCAGTTAGCTTCCTCAGAAACTTAGCGGGATTGCCTGCCCATACCTGTGTCATATAGATTCACGATTAGATACCTATTTGCAGAATAAGCCAAGCATGATGTGGCTTCATGCTGAGTGTTAAATCCAGCGATTCACCACACTGATTCATGATGGAATGAGAGCAAAAGATGTAACTTGGTAGATATATGAAACGTTTGAGAGTCTTAAAACTCCTTCGAACCCCAGTCATAGTACATAGTTAAAACAGTGGGTAGTACAAGTCAAATTTTACAGGAAAATCGAAAGAGTCAAGTCATAAGTTGGGTGTCAAAGTTTTGATCTCATATTCACATTACTTATGACTTTGTAACATATAAGTAACACTGTTGTATCAGACCTATTCAGAATAGCATAGCAAGCAAAATAAATAGAATTGCATAAGAAGCTGCTTTCTTCACCCACTCTTTTTCTTTAGGAAGAAAATAGACTTTACCTTGTTCAGCAGTAATAAACTAGGAAATTTTGAAGCTCTAATTGCAATCAAGATCACATAGATAAGGGCAATCTCCTATATGATAATACAGTATTGCCAAATGCAATATCTAATATAAGACAAAATTCAATCATGTCGTCCTTGCTTCTCTCATATCCAACATAGGTGGGCCAGAGAATGAAACCCACAAAAGAAAGAGAAACTCCATACACGTATTTTAAGAGGTGAGGTGTTATTGCTAGCAAGTAGCAGCAAACCTCAAGAGGAGAGTAGAACACCTCTTATCAAAAAGGAGAGTAGAACAACTCCATGAGATTTCACCCATCCAAAGCATTTTAGCAATGCGTCTATACCACATCTTTTTAACAGTGAACTTACAGTAAAGCAATCATTGGTGATGAGGGGACTACTGGATACCTACCTCTCCGGAGGGAATCCTTGTGTTCTGTTTCACAAGGGATCCCGCAGCAACCATGGCATGTTTCTCTACACGAACACCATCAAGCAGTGTGGCTCCCATACCAATGAAGGCCTCATCCTCAATGGTGCAGCCATGTACAACAGCACTATGACCTACAGAAAGCTTAAGTCACTATCCATCAAACCAAGATAACTGATGCTCACTTGACTTAAATGCTTACCAACAGTGACATTGTTCCCTATAATGGTGGGCAGCACCTTTTGACTTATATTTGATTTGGCCACATGAACAAGGGAGTTGTCCTGTATATTGGTACCAGATCCGACACTGATGCTGTTCACGTCACCTGTAAAAGAGAAGGCACATAAAATTTAAAAAACTGCAATATAACATGCAAATACGGAAAATTTCTTGCTGACTAATAATCATGACAAAAAAAGATGCTGAAGTTGTGTTATCATTAATTATTAGAAATGATTAAATACACCCCCATGGACAATCATATTTGTGAAACATGAAAGGGAAAAAGGATGGAGAAGGGAGGAATAGGTAAACAAAGAAACAAATAACTCAAAATAAAAGTTGAACTTCACTGAACTCATTAGTTACAAGAGCTCATATACAAGGGGAAGGGGAGCCCACCTGTTGGAATGGGTCATGTATGAGAAGTTAAAAATATCCCAAACAGGTTGAACTGGGGTGAGAACACCCTTACCACCCCTCACATTTTCACTGATTGTTTATGTGATACGAGAAGGGATATGTAATAACACACTATACATAGGCATGTGCAAGACAGGGTTTTAGGGTCCTTGTGTACAATTTAAAACAAAAACCATATAAATGGTATTTTATGCATTTATTCAAAGTTCTTTTTACATTCTGAAGTGTCTTGTGGGATTGAAAAGATTAATATATCAAGAAGAAGAGATTTCCTACATCTATCCCAATGAAGCGTCAATCAGACCATTGCAATTGCTGTTCGACAGCCAAAAGATTGAAAAGATCTACCAAAATTGTTTTTTTTTTAATTTGAAACTAGTGAATCAAACAAACTGTTCAAGTTCCAAGAAGCTAAGTTGCTCGGACTCTTCCCTTCTGGTGCCGCACCCGTGTCGACATGACATAGGTGTGGATGTGAGATCTGTGTCCGATTTGGGTACTTTAACCAAAATCAATGGGGAAGGCCGCGAGAGTTTTAATGATTTCTGTAATCAATACAAAAGCTAAGGTGAAATTGAAGAAAATGGAATACCTTTTATATATAAATTTCCACATCACTCTTTATCCTTTAATCACCTTCTAGGATTCTCCTCAAGTTCTCCACATAATATCTCATAATTTAGGTTTTATAACTCTATTATAGATATTTTAATTATTTTTAGGCGAATCCCCGTACCCATATCCATACATGGATCTATATCCCAGAATCTTAAAAATTAGATAATTGGAGGATCCAACCTCTAGATCTGCACCCGATAAACTAAGCCAAGAAGCCCAAAAAAAAACATTCATTTGCTGATCAATTTTCAAATAGTTTGTCCTAAATTAAGAGCTACACTATTCAAAGAGTACTGCACATACCGCATTTTTAGTACTCTATGCTCCATTCTCAAAACTTTAGTACTCTATGTTAACTGCCATATGGAGAAATTGAGGGACGAATATAGAAGGCCAGCAAGCAACAAAAGATTAACTCTTATTTGCTAATGGACAGCGTGCATCATACTAACTTCACAAATTTAATGCACTAGAACAATGGATGAGACAAGGAAACATGGTTAAAACTGCTATTACTTAAGAATCAAAACTGACATGTAACACTTGAACATTCCATCCAACAACAACAATGTTGATAAGATACGTACCTCTTAGTACACATCCATACCAAATAGATGAATTGCGTCCCACATGGACATCTCCAATGACTGAGGCACCTGGAGCTACAAATACATCCTTGTCCACCACTGGAGCTTTATCAAATACGTTCATAAGAGTCCGATGCCTGGACACTGAAACATAGAAGGTGTAACTAATCACACATAAGATCAAAATTTGACCACTTAAAAGGGAGACTAACTACTAGAAGGAAGGCTAAATAGCAGACAACTATTTTTCTTTTAATGAGGTAGATCGGGTTTGAAAAGGTATCTAAGAATTGTGGCATGAAGGATCAGTGAGGCATAACTGGAGCAATTCATATGAGAACAAATAAATATGACAAAAATGCATCACTTAATGTCATTTATTTTTAAAATAAAATTGATAATGTATAATGTTTTAGAAGGGAGAGTGAAGCAACTAGCATAGCAATCAAGTTCTCAATACATAATGGAGACTAGCAAGAAATCCACACAAAATTCCATTTCAGGTCCCTCTTAAGTCAACCACCAACCAATAAGAAATGGACCATGGCCTAACTGACCCTAAAAGTTAGCTCACAAGGAGAGGGAGTCCAATTACTATATACAGAGATCAATTCTACATCTCAACAACTGATGTGGGACAACTTAACTCCCTAACAAAACCTGAGCTTGCCAACCTTAGCTCAACCCCAAAATCTAGCCATGATGTGAGAATTGTCCAAGATATAAGGAGATCAATTCCACATCCCACAACATTGTGGAATAACTTAAACCAACTTTGTGATCCTTCCTCCATTTGAAGGCACACCTATTTGAATCAGCAAAATATTTGGTGGGCATATGAACTGCCTAAAGTCTTCGCCATAAGCAATTGAAAATCTGCTAAATATGCAGCTAGAATAGGTTTAGCTAATATCATTAAGCAAACAGGTTCTAAGGCAAGTAGCTAACTCTACTCACATCATTTGACAGGCTCCTTGCATTGATAAAACATAGCACCACTTTTATAAGCATAAGTGGTGCTATTCAGACTGGAATGAACCATCCAATGGAGCTTTCACCCTAAGATCTAACTTGCTTTCTCCCGGGATTCTCTTATACAACCAAACAAATTTTAAGAATAGAAGGGTCTTTGGTGTCTTAACAACAACCGAATCGGCGAATCAAAATCCTAACCATGACTAAAAGGATTAATCAAAAGGACCAAGCAAATAGGTTTTGACATAAGGAAAGTTCTGATAAGATACCAGCCCTTAAGGTTATTGCGTGCATCTCTTATGCTTTACAAGGACAATTATCACATATTACATCTTTCATTCTCTTGTACTTCATTTGCGCTCAGAATCAGTTACCTAAAATTAGTGAACATAAAATTCAAATAAGCATAAGAGTATGAATACGCATTAGAACCCACTCCAAAATGCCTTTTCCACCCTTTCCTAGTTCTTTTTCCTAAAGCACAACTTCATAGAGACTGGACACCTATTTCAAAAGTGCAAATCTAAGAACTCCAATAAAGACCTGAAGAAGACAGGAGAACTGCACATTCACAGGACTTTGTTTCACATTCTCAAGAAGAATACTACTTGCACTAATTGAGGAGTCACAGAATGTTTCTTCCACTAAATTTTTTCTACAGAAGTTGTGATTTACAGTCTATTTTGTATGATGTATAAAATATTTATGTTGTTTCTAAATGTCCTCCCTCACACTGAAAATCAGATGTTCTAACCTCCACACTAACATTTCCCCCCCAAACGAGTATTAACTAAGCCCAAAGGATTCAATGCAATAACATATACAATTGTAGATGCAGAAGAGACACCAATATCATATTGAAACATTGGTAAATAAACGTATTAACTCACAAAAACTTCAAAATTAGGATCAATTCCTTAATGCCCTCACATTGAAAATCAGATGTTCTGACCTCCACACTCCAAATTTTACCATTTTTTCCTAATCAAAGAGTACTAACAAAGCTCAAATGCAATAACATTAACAAGCATAGTAGCAATAGAGACACAAGGTAAATAAGCTTATTAACTAACGGCAATTTATAAATTAAGAACAGTTTCTAAATGTTCTAACCTCCACACTCCAAACTCCACCAATTTTTTCCCCGGACAAAATGTATTAACAAATTAGGATAAAATGCAATAAAGTAAACAAGCATAGATGCATCCTCGACACAATATCATATTCAAACATCGGTAAATTAAACATTGTGGAGGAAACGGGAGGTGAGATCTAGGGTTAAGAATAAGGAAATTACGATGTTCCTCTATGTGGGAGCTGCCTTGAAGACGATTTCCGACGCGATCAAGAGCTTTGCCGGTCGCTCGAACGATGGATCCCAGGGAGTAAATTGCTTTCCCGAGGGTTCCCATTTTTGACCTCCTCCTTCTTCTTCTTCGGTTTAGCCCTCTTTCTGATCAGTAGAGCTGTGCAGTCAAGGTGTTTGGGTAGCAAAAGAGACGATTGAGTGAGAAATGAAGGCTTTCCACAGAGTAATTGGTAGGGCAGAATAGTGAATACCACATGCCTAGGGCCTCCAAAGGGTAAATTTGGAAATTAAGTGTTTTTTTTTCAATTTATTTAGAAAAATTTAAGGTTTTTTTTTTTTTAATAAAAAAATTCCAATTGAATTATTCTCCCAAAAAGATGCTCATAGAAGTAAAATCTAAATATAGAAAATAAATAAGATTGTAAATGTTGGGGCCTTAATGGTCATTGCTCAAATTACAAATAGAAATAAATCATATATACATAATCGAAAATCTGGTTATGATGTTTGTGTTGTAAAAAGTAATATCTCAATTATCTAATTAGTGTATCTTTGTAAAATAAGAACTCTAGAGGAAAAGTTGATTCGTAGTAGGGGTGGGCATAAACACCGGAAAACCGAAACACCGAACCGAACCGAAATTTTTCAAAATTTCGGTTCCGGTATTTCGGTTTTCGGTTCGGTATTCGGTTTATTTTTTTGTATTTTCGGTATTTCGGTTCGATTTTCGGTACGTATTAATTTGGAATTCGGTATTTCGGTTTAAACCGAAATATTATAGTTTAATTTATAAATTATATTATATTTAATAATTATTAATATTAAATAAATTTTTTTAAAAAAATAAAAAACCCTAAATCCCTAATACCCTATCCTCTTCACTCTTCAGCACAACATCTTCAACTTCATCCTCTCTCTTCAACTTCATCCTCTCCTCTTCACTCTTCAGCACAACTTCTGCCTTCTTTTCTCCTCTTCCTCTTTTACTCCGGCCGGCATCCACCGCCACCTCGAGAAGCAGCCAGCCGCCGTCCTCGAGCAGCAGCCAGCCGCCCGCAGCAGCCAGCCGCAGCAGCCAGCAGGTCAGCAGCCGCCCGCGAGCCGCGACAGCAGGTAGCAGCAGCCAGCAGGTCAGCCGCAGCCAGCCGCCGGCGACAGCAGGTCAGCAGCAGGCCAGCAAAAAAACCGAAATAAAAAACCGAACCGAATTAATAAAAACCGAACCGAATTAACAAAAACCGAACCGAACCGAAATATTTCGATTCGGTATTCGGTACGTAATTTTAAAAAACCGAAAATCGAAAAAAAAAAACCCGAACCGAACCGAAATACCGAATGCCCACCCCTAATTCGTAGAGTTGTATATTTCTCTGTGCTTATTTACTTGTTAAATATTTACTAATTTGATTTTCATTTTTACTTGTTATTATTGACAAATCAAGGAAGAATAGTTTCTTTTTCTTCCGATTATACCCTCAATTTATTAACATTGTATTAATGACTTTAAAAAATGCAGTGAATAAATATGTTTACGACTCTATTAATTAATAGAAATTAAATGATAAACTCATTATACTAATCATATAATATGATTAATACCCTGAATCTAACGCTATTTGTATTAAGTAAAAACTCAAATATCTAATTAATTATAAGTGCATATGACGAAAATATATGTATTTGCATGTGTATATATAATTTTCTCACGCTTTATACAAACAGAAACACAATTTATACATTTCGCTTCTGTTTGTATAAGTGAGAAAGGCGAGGGTGGCGAGCGAGATCTGGAAGAGGGGAGAGAGAGGAACAAAAATATATGTATTTATACATTTTTCTCTGCTTTATACAATTATAAACAATTTTATACACTTGTGTTTGTATAAAAAGTGAGAGAGATTGGAGAAGAGTGGCGAGCGATATATTTGGGAGAAAGGCGCCTGGTAATTTTTTACAAATATTTGCTATGGAGCACAATTAAATCAAACCGTAGCTACTCCATTTATGTTAGATTATTAGTTTGTTATTATATATAATTTTCCCTTAAATGGACGTTAGAAAACCAATTACACATGCTACAAAAATTGTACTTTCTGCTTTAATGATCAATTTCTCATTACTTTTTTAGTTTTACAAAAATATTGTTGACTATTCTGCATCTAAGAAGGGTCCAAGTTGTTGTGTTGAGGTTCCTTGCTCTTGGTGGCCCCGTTATGGACGATTTTTGGTGCGAAATCAATTTTGTTATCTGATAATAAAACGTAAAATTAAACCAACCCTTTTTTTTTAAAATTAAGATGACAACTTCCTAACAACCGAAATATAGAAAATAACAAGATTATCGTCATATAGTATCTGACTTTTATTACAAAATGAGTTTATTTAACATATTATACACGTCCAATTAGGCATTATTTCTAGTAGTAGTTTGGAATATTTTATTATCATCAATTTGATTAGTTCATAAAACATGGCCAGCTAAGTCTTATTGCAGTACCTAATTATAACTACTACTTCTACTACATAGTTTTGCCATTATATATATTAAAGTCCTTTCATTGTATTTATGAAAAGTTTCCATCAAATGAGTGGAAGAACAATTATCTTGATTTTATTTTTTTGGGTTGTTCTTACCATTGTTACTCCTATTCTTGTACATTTATCATCTTGTGCTAAAGCCAATGGAGAGTTTTTTGTTATCAAACACACCAGTAAGGAGACTGTTATCGTAATAGCTTAGTTGATTGACTATCTGAACTTTCTGTCTTACACCACCTTGTTGTTGTTGATATTGTTAAAATGTTTCATCTCGTCCTAGCAATATGATCTTATGATCAAGTTTGAAGTTATTAATCTCTCTTTTTTGCAGGTGAGCTAAAGGTTGGGAGAATGATGGGGTTGTTGCCAAGGAAGGCGCTACACATGGACGACGAGGCTATAAGAGATGAAAATGTTGTTAAGCTTTTTTGCTCAGGTACTTCAAAAACGTGGTCGTTCCTTTGTCAGTTCCTTTAAAAGTAGTATATATTTGGAGGATCTGATACAAATACGAGTGACGTATATGGAGGATCTGAGCAACACAGTTTATAAGGTGTACATGGGGTCAATAATGAAGAGTTTAAACTTCACTTTGGTTCAAGAAATTGAGTACCCTTTTTTCAAATTGTTAAGGTAACCTACTTGAACATTTGATATAGGGTGGTCCTTGCATTATTTTGGCAAGGATAGATGGACAAAATACTATTTGGTGTGTGTATGTATATATATATATATATATATATATATATATATATATATATATATATATATATATATATATATATATCTACAAAAGGTACAATAACAATTCCATTTATTATTGTACAGAAACAATTGGTCAATTCTTTTTATTCTATTCAACTTTTGTTCCCATATAACAATAATGGTGGATGTATACTATATGTATGATCATGTATAAACTATGTATACCGGCTAAAAAAAGTAAAGAGTAAATCTGTTCGGCTATTCGCGTAAAGATCTCCACTTTACTTAAGAAAGTATCATGATCCATTCTACAATGAAAAAGCATATTCTTCCTAACAAAAAGTTAGGTGAAGTTGGAAGGTGTACCTAACTAGTAGAGAAAAAGCAGAGGAATTTCTTGGAGTGTGACTAAAGCATGAATGATAATGTTATTGACAATATTTTCCAATCACTATGTATCCGCGCATTAGCTATTTGATCGGGATACTATTACACAGCTAAGTTTCTAAAGAAGTATATCATAAATGTTGAATTCTATAAACGGGAATGAATTGAAAGTTGGATGTGTTAGTTTGAATTTTTTTAGATTGTAAGGCAAACGATGCGTTGATTATGTTCCATATGATACCTGAACTCATAAGAAAACTGAAATAGAGTCCTCTTTGATTGATCCTTATTGACAACAAGCTTTTGCATATTACATCACACCTTAAACTCTTGTACAAGATGGTAGAGCAACAATGCAACAATCCATTTTCTGTAGCTTCATTATAGTACTACACAGTATGGACACTAAAAACAGACTTAAAAACATATTATTCAACGTGTCTCCGATGACATAGTGAACAAGTACTCATACTTCCAGATAAAATGTCTGATAACACTCATCATCTAACAGTTTATTTGAATGATCGGAGACATCAAACGTGTGGTTTAGACAAAGTGGCCAAGGTACTCCTCCACTGTAGTGTACTTAACATCAGGATAAAGTTCCGAGGCCTCAACCCCAAACAATGGCTCTATCTCAAAGTTGGTTTGATCACCCTTCACGAATGCTGAGTGGTTGATTGCTAGTAGGATATTGATTGGTATCGGAGATGCTGCAACAGTATGCAATATACATTGTCAGGATTACCTATGTTAAATTGAAAGAAACGGATGAATGATATAAAGATTACTGACTCTGGATGTCTTTGAGAATTTGCTCCTCTGGAACGTAGATTTTCTCGAGAGTTTTACCAATCAGTTTCTCCCATATAGCCACAAGCTCGTTGAACGATAAGGTGTTCTTGAGAGGCCTGATGTAAAGGGTCTTGTTCAACGTTCTCGGGTCATCAACAGCCTTAATGGTGTAGGTGCCAATATCATGTTCTTCATTGAATACAGCTGCAGACAAACAGAACAAAGCAGCAAAAAAAAGTAAACAAAAATGAGACATTTTGTCATGTAACTAGTTCTGTTGGCACGCTTCCTAAAGAATTTTTTTCAACGTACCCTTAACATTTCCATCTCCGGGAATGATGACTTTGTCTCGAGGAGGAGCAGTGACTCCTGGCTGGACCAAAGTTGGTAAGAAATAACCAGCAAAATAGTTACATGAGACATAAGTATAAGGAATTTCTGCAGCCTCAATAGCTCTTCGGATTTGAACTTTCACAGCAAATGTAGACTTTGCTGGCTCCACAGCATTGATCTTATCGACATCCATACCAAACTCCGAAGGGAAGAACCTCTGAAATTGTTTTAGCACAAGATAATTTAGCTCTGTGAACACATTATCTTAATCATTTTCAGATTCTCCAGTGAAATGTTCTTCTAAAATTGGAACATTTACACAAAGTTGTTGCATACTTCTGTCATACACTTGGCCATATTAACAATAAGTAATCTAACTCATTTTATGCCTTTAATCAACGAGATGCTATGTTGCTCGAACTCTCTAAATATGTTGTTACGCCTATGTTGGATCCTCCAAAACTACACTACTTTTGGACGATCCAACAGGCAACCATCAACATTATTGAAGAATCCGACCAACATAGATTTAAGGTCCTGTGATACTACAAATTCTCTAATTAAAATATGATCTATAAATTCAAGAACTTTATCAACAATTACTATATTCAAGGAGAAAAGACATAAAAGCACTATTGAAGTTGTTTTGAATTTTTAAAAAGACACCTTTAACTTTGCGGATATTCTATTACCCCTTAAACAATTTTAAAGTATTGTAAATACCCCATTTTTCAACCATCCTCACTTGCAAGAAAAAAATCACGCATCAATTATAATCTGCCATGTATCAATTTTTATTTTTATTTTTCTAATAATATCAACTTCATTTTTTTTTTCTTTTTCTCTTTCTTTCTTCTTTCTTCTTTCTTTATCCTCTTTCTTATTCTTCTTCATTACCCTATTCTGTTCTCTTTCTTCATTCTCTTTTTTCTTCTTCTTCATAATCAAATTCTCCACTTACTACCGTTTTTATCAATTCACTTTTGATTAGTCAACGAATATCTGAACTTGATATTACTAGTTTGAAATTTTTTTGAGATGTGTCAATTTAATGAGTTATTTTCTATTAAAGCATTTATTATAAATAGTTTTTTGTGATTCTATTTGTCAATAATAATTTTTTCCAAACTCTAATTCATATTATTAAAGCATCATTGAGGAAGATGATGAGGTAAATTCGTGTTAATGATATTTGATCTGCCATTAATTAAGTTTAACACATTTGAGGCAATTGTAACCCAATTTGAGGAAGATGATCAGGTAAATAATTAATAAAGACAATAATTGGAATGTGACACTTTTCAATTGATTTTTGACAGCAAAAGTCAACCTTCACGCGCGTCATGTGCGTGTTCACAAACATGGCGAGAAAATAAATCAAAATGATTTTTTTACAAAGATATTCAATACTTTTGTAGGGTAATAGAATATCCGCAAAGTGAAGGTGTCTTTCTAAAAACTTAAAACAATTTCAATGGTGCTTTTATGTCTTTTCTCATATACAAGATCACCATCATCCCCTCCGTCCAAGTTTACCCCCTTAACTAGAGGTCTCGAAACCCGTTATGAAAAAACAAGAAGCAACTAACCTTAATATTGCCAGCTTCTTTAATAGCATCAATAATCTTAACTTGATCAGCCAATTGCATTGCACCAACAGTTGATATCACCACATCCACTTGTTTTATAGCCTTCAACAATCTCTCATGATCATACAAATCACCCTGTTTTAAAAAAACAAAAACAAAAAAACAAGAAACTAAAATATACTTGCATATACAAAATTTATTAACAAATACACCATATAATATACACATACATTAATAATTGTGACACCCAAATTCTTGAAATTTTCAACAATTTTGCCCTTTTCAGTATCAGAAAGTGTGGTCTCTCTAACTAAAGCAAAAGTTGGGTGTCCAGATTTTGCACTAGCTTCAACTACAAATTTACCAATATACCCTGTTCCTCCAATAATCAAAACTTTGCTTTTCTCAGCCATTTGATAAAAATAAAACTTGAAAGAGATTTTGATTTGAAAATTAAAGAACTTGCTCAAGAATTTAGTTGTGTTGTTTTGTGTACAAACTATTGACAAGGCAACATCATTTTATACAATGAGGTAGGGAACTGTAATTACCAAAATGACCTTGTTGTTCCAACTAACTTTCATGAATATTTGTCTTTGCTCTTCGTCTATTTTTATTGTCCAGTATTTATAGTCAATATATATATATATATATATATATATATATATATATATCAAAAATTTATGATGAAATATAAATTTATATGAAGTTCGATATTTGAAAGTCACATAAAATTAAAACGGAAGAAGTGTTACTTTTATTAATTTTTTGTCGGTTCAGGTACTCTTTTATTACTTAGAGAAGACTTTGCTTGATTTTTGAAAAATATTTCACGTTCTTGAATAGATTTTTAGGACAATATCCAACTCATCGCAAGTATTATGTATATATAAACATAAAATATAATCGTAGTAGTAATATTTATTTAAATTTTAGTTATTATGTTGGAATTATATTTTACCCTTTATTTTCCAATGCACTTAATTTCCTATCTGAAAAAAATTACAATAATTGTTTTCATGTTCGAATATAACTACAATAAATATATTTTCTCGATCACATTATGATTATAATAATTTATTTTCCTAATTATAACAATTGCATAGCTATTGTAAATATACAATTTACTATATTAATTACTTCATTTCATATATACAATTTATCATATTGCACTTTCATTAGTAATTAGTTATTCACTTATTGTTCAACATATATGAAACAATAGGTTAGGTAAAAGGTCATATATGGAATTTGCCAATTTTGTAATGCATGAATAAATAGGAAATGAAATAGGGTGTAACTTAGAAATGAATAAAGAGCGAAATAAGGACGATAATAGTAATTGAATTGAGTGATGTTAAAGTCTCGTTGTTTTGAAGTATAGCAAAGTTAAGGAGTTGTAGCAGTAACATGGCAAAAAGGGAAAGATGTGTGTTATTTACTGTGTTCGTAATGTATGTTTGTCATTATCAAAAAAAGAGAATTTGTTAATATCACCTTGTTTTGATATACGACAAAACGCATAGAACAAGTAGTATCAACATGTTACACGTTTCAAACGAAGTTGAAGGAGAAATCAACGATCAATAATGCTTTCTTATTTAATTAAGGAAATTGTGTTTTCTTATTTAATTAAGGAAAGTTTTGAGGAAGGTTTCTTATTTAATTAAGGAAAGGTTCGTGGATCACCTAATCTAAGTTGAGTTCAACAAAGATTACGTGTTGCAGCAGCAAGGGTAGAAACCTAATCCAAGTTGTATTCTACAAAGTCTTGTAGAGGCAAAGACAAAATTGATTCAGACAAGGAGTTGAAGATGCGGCGAAGACAAGTTCGAGTTAAACTATGAGTTCTACACAAATAAGGAGTCCTACATGAAGTAGGATTTCTAGTTGAAATAGGTTTTGGATTCAAGTTCAAATCTATAAATAGGGCGATAGTTTCGCTTGAGAAAAATTGTGCACATACATAGTGAGAAGATCAAAACACGATTAAGAGGTTTCAGAGAGTTCTACTAGAGTTTATAATTTCTTAGCTAGGAATTAGAGTTTATAATTCCTTAGGTTATATAGGTTTGTAATCTTGTGTTGAGACTTAAAATTTAATAAAATGGAATTAAATCTTACAGAGGTGTAGGTCGTAATTTTTACCCTTTATGAGTAGGAATTTTTTGCAATAAATATTGTGTCATTATTTTACTTGCTACACAAAACATAACACTATAATCTGTAAAGAAATATATAGAATATACTTGTTCCTGTCGAATTCGGGTATCAGAATTCCAAGAAGTAATAGTTGAGAAAAATGGAAATATAGGTAAACATGATCTGTAGAGCACTAGGTACAGACCCAACATAACCATGATCTCCACTTTTTAGTGGTGTTATGAGAAATGCAAAATATAGTTGAATATGATTCATACGTAGAGGCTCATCTGCGGAGCTAGATGAAATTCATAGATTTGAATTAATCTCTAATTTTTTTTAGATTCTATATGTATATTGATAAATTTAAAAAGTTTATATATATTTATTTGTGAATTCTCAAAATAATTGATTTAGAACTCTCAAATTTCTAATTTTAATTCCGCTTTATTAGTGGAGCACTAGGTACAAACCCCACAAAACCATGATCTTGACCTTTTTTATTTTTATTTTTGGTTGAAAATGTGAGTGACTTGAGATGGAAATTAAAAAAAAATAATTACTTTACTTGATGCAAAGTTGGCCACTAATCTAATCTTTATTGCTTTTGCTAATTTTTTTGTTGGTTTCGAACTTTCGATAGACTTATTTGGTTTTTCCGAAATATTTCGGGTCGTTGAAATAATTTTTAATTTTATGGCAGTATTCAACACAATTTAAGTATTATTTATGTATTGACATTTAATATGAATATAAAAATATTTATTTAAAATTTAATATTATTATTTTGATAATTATATTATATTTTACCCTTATTTTTCGACACATGGCTTCCTTGTTCCAATAGAATTAAAATAATATTCTGTTTCCTAATTAGTTGTCTATATTTTCTTTTTTAGTTGTCTCTAATTACTTATTTTTTTTAACAAATCAAAAAAAGAGAATTTTTTTAATCTATTGTACCTTTAATTAATTACTTTGAAAATGATAGAATTAGTTTTCAATTCATCTACTTCATAATTAATAGGGGTAAAATGATAAATTTACTATATCAATTATTATTCCTTTAATAGGTATGTTAATTTAAAAGAAAATAAGTAATTAGAATAGTATTAATTGATTCTGTCTCAGTAGAATTAGAATAATTGTTTTCATGTTTGAATATGTCTATAATAATTACTATATGTTTCCTGTCAAATCAATGATTATAATAATTAATTTCTCTAATTATTACAATAATACAATGTACTGTATTTACTTCATTTCATAAATACAATTTATCATATTTCACTTTCATTAGTAGTTGGTTATTCACTTATTGTTCAACATATATGAAACTATAGATTAGGTAAAAGGTCATATATGGAATTTGCCAATTTTGTAATGCATGACCAAATAGTGAATGATATAAGAGTGTATCTTAGAATTGAATGAAGCCTTAGATAAGAATGATAACCTTTTTTTTTTTATATATACATAACAACAGTTGCCCGATATTAATTTGATACACGCTTTAAGAAATAATTGATAATAAAAGTAATATTATTTAATTCACCTTTTTGAATATATCAATATTAATGTTTTAAAAATATATTAAATGTTGAATAGTATTCAATAACAAAAGGTAAATTATAAAAAAAAAATATCTATTGATTTTCTAAATTAAACAAATATTATTAGATAAGTTTATTATAATATAGTGGACAAATAGATATGGTTAAATTTAAGGCAGGTTACTGGAATTGGGTGATGTTATGTGAAATGGAAATATATGTGAATATGATCCACATGTGGAGCAATAGGTACAACCCCACCAAACCATGATGGAAAGGGAGGAAAATGAAGCAAGAATCTAAATTTGCTTTGAAAGTGTTAGATATATCGATGATGAGAACGTATTCGAATAATAAATTTTTGGTAGTTTGTAATAGTGGGTTGCTCTAAATTTAGAATTGATATTTATGTCGAGTGATGGAAAGATGGTTAGTTCGTAACTTACATAGAAAAAATCGTCAGATCATAGCTTGCGTGAAAAAAAGACTAATTAATTAGAATTAAAATTGGAAAGAGACAAAAGGAGACATTAATGAAAACCTAACAATGAACTTCTGATAACTAGTAATAGTTGAAGTGTAGATTGCTCCAAACTTAAAATTGAAATTTAAGTGGAGAATCAATATTTTGATGTAAAGATTGTTTGATCATAACTTGCATGGAAAAAATTGTTAGAGTCACGTAATCACATTAAAAAGAGCTAATTAATTAGAGCTAAAATAGGAAATAGACGAAAGAGAATTTGATGAAAACTTAAGAGGTTTTGACCAAATTAATCCATTATATAAAGTCATTCACAAAAATAATATGTTTTTCTAAAATTTTACAAAACTAGTATAAACGTATTCCACAGTAACGTTTTAGGATATATTTTAATTTTTTAAAATTGATGACGTCGGATTGATGTACGTTACTCTCAGTAACATTTTACTCCTAAAACGTTACTCATAGTAACGGTTTTAGGAGTAAAATGTTACTGAAAATAACGTTTTAGGAGTAAAACGTTACTTACAGTAACGTACATCAACCTAATGTTGTTAGTTTTTTAAAAATAAAATATACCCTAAAACGTTACCGTGAAATATGTTTATATTAATTTTGTAAAATTTTAGAAAAACATATTACTTTGATAAATTGTTTTATATAATGATTTCATTTGGTTAAAAATTCAAAACTTGATAATGAACTTTTGATCGATAATAATAGTTGAGTTGATGAGATAGGTTGCTCCAAACACATTTATGTCGAGAGTCAATATTATGATAAAATATTGTTAAATCATGTGAAAAAAATTAATTAATCATAACTTATGTAAAAAAATCTAATCAATTAAAATTAAAATAGCAAGAGAGAGAAATTGATGAAAATCGAAAAATGTGTTTCATAGGCAATACAATCGTTATTAGTAATCAATCTTTGTGTTTATGAAATTATTAATCCAGATATACTACGTGTCATGATTTAATAAAATTTCATGAATAAATTTATATTCTACAAATTAAATTTTGTAAAATTTGCAAAAAAAAATATATCTATTTTAAATTATTAATATACTTTAACTTTTATCGAAGAAAGTACAAAAATATGTTACAACGACATGCATGTAAGTCCCAACATTACAAGCATCGACACCCCTTAACACAAACTCTAAATATCAACTCAAATACAAATACTTTCGCAAATTAAATTAAAAGTAATTTGTCATAAAAAAATTAAAATTAACCAAAAAAAAGTACTATACTAGTACTTATTAGCAAACCGGTCTAAAGCCAAACGACGGTTCAAGCGTTGATCCCGGCTGGACCGGGTTTAGTGTTGGACCCAGTAGCCATGTTGGCTACGTGAAATTGTGACACGTATTTGTAAGCTGGACCTTCTCGTACTTCTACTGGTGGCTCATTTAAATGTGCCCAATTGCTACTTATCCACCTGCAATTAAAAAAATATTTTTTTATAAAGAAATGAATATATTATTATTTTTTAATCAATCAACTAAAATAAATTCATTTTTAATTAAATATACTATAAAAAAAACCGATCTTTTCTATAATTAAACCAGGAGTCAAGCTTGCTACATACTACTAATAAAGATCATTAACTTGTCTAAATCTCATAGTCTGAAAGAGCCAATTGCAGTATTTTTCTAATCTTTTTCATGTTACTAAAAATTTCTTAAAATTTATTATTTCAGATATATCACTGGACTTACGGATACATTTGAAGACATAAAATACATATCCAAGAGGAGAGGATGCACTAGAGAGGAGTCCGGAGCCTAAAGGGTATAAAATGTTAATAAAAATTTCAAAATGATATATGAATATTTATTTTAACCAAAAGGGCAAAATCGCTGGAAGGGCAGCGATTTCGCTTGCCGAAAAAAAATAAAATCGCTACCTTGGCAGCGATTTCGCTTGCCGGGAAAAAATAAAATCGCTGCCTAGGCAGCGATTTCTGAAAAAAAAAATTAATGATTTTTTAATAAATCACTCCCTAAGTAGCGATTTTTTTAATTTTTTATTTGAAATTAAAAAAAAAAAATAGGAGCAAATCGCTGCAAGTGCAGCGATTTGTCTCCAATTTTCTTTTATATTTTTTTTAATCAATTTTTTAGAAAAAAATTAATTTCTACTTATTTTTAAAAATTATTAAAAAAATTTATTTTGAAATAAATAGTAGAAAAATTTAAAATTAAAATTTCTTTAGAGAATTTATAATTTAATTTTAAAAATTGTAAAAACAAATTAAAAAAAATTGATTGAAAAAAAAATAAAAAATTGGAGACAAATCGCTGCCTCGGCAGCGATTTGCTCTTAGTTTTTTTTTTTTAATAAATAATTTAAAATGTCAACAGAATCGTTGATTAGGCAGCGATATATTAAAAAATTATTAACAAAAATTTGTTTTGAAAATCGCTGCTAAGGCAGCGATTTTACTTTTTCCAACCGAAATCGCCGCACTTCCAGCGATTTTGCCCTTTTGGTTAAAATAAATATTCATCTACCTTTTTTGAAATTTTTATTAACATTTTATAACCTTTAAGCTTCGAACTCTACTAGAGAGCTAGGTATAAGATATCCGAATACTTTAGCATACACCCGAATACATAGGTGAGGGATGTAACTGAAAGGGGATAGAGAGTGATAAACCGAGAGAAGATTTTTGAAATTCTTTTTAAATGATTAGAAATTTTAGAAATTATGATAAAATAAAATATATATCTAAATAATTTTTTCATAAATTAATTACCATCCATTTTTCTTGATTAGTTGATCCAAACTTTCCTCATTTTCCAAATTAGTAAGACTTTCTTCCGCTGTTTTAGTTGCCTCCTCAAATACACTATTCGCCTGTCTCCAATTAAAACAACCAAAAATTAATTATCATAATATTACGAATTCGATAAAACTCAATAATTATAATAATTAAAAATTCTAAATCCGTCTACGTATACCTGTTTTTGGCTTCGAGGGGATAACGTAGATATATATTTTTGATGCTCTTCTTCAATTAGTTTTTTGGATCTCCAATAAGCATCTATCTCTCTCTTTGTTAATGACTTATTTGTTCGTAATTTCACTATAAATTAAATCCAAAAAAAAATAAATAATTAAATAAATTATAAAAGAACTTATATTATTTGTCATTAATTAAAGAAATTAAAACTAAAATGAACTTACTAGCTTGAGGATCAGAAACAGGAGAGTCCCAACCTGCCATAAGAGAACCCATAATTATCTCTTTTTATTGCTAATTAACTTCTTAATTAAACTTAACACACACTTAATGAATTTCACTCAACTTGTTATGTGAAAATTTAGTGGAAAAATTGAGTCTATTTTATAGAGATAGAAGAAAACAAACAATTGGTTTATGGTGGGGCCTACCTTAATTTGCTGCTCTTATCTCTAACAAAAAAACAAAACACTATTTTATTATTAAATTAGGATAAATTTATACCAAACCAGAGACTTCAGCATATGGTTTCTTTAGTGACTTTGATATATTTTGGATTTCGAAAATTAAATAAGTAATTCTTCTATGTGAGTTATTCATATATTTTTAAAAATATATTAACTTGTTAATTTTTTGACTTATAATTATAATATTTTTATAATTATAAATAAATAAGTTATTTTTTAATTAAGCTTAGGAATTATATATTTGAATGCTAAATCAAAAATAAAATAATTTTATAACTACTGCACCGCAGCCATATCGAATAGAAATAATAACTATTAATAAAGCCTGGATTTCTTTTAGCCATATCGGATAGATATAACTATTAATAGTGCCTGGATTTCTTTTAGCCGCCCATAGATATACGTACAAGATAATAAAAAATATAGAGAAAATGAAAATATCTTATATTTGTGATGGATTAGTATGTCAAATAATTTATATCAGAATGACAAAAGTCTTATATTAATGGTTAATGAGATGGGTAGACTCCTTATAAGGCTTGGGCTTTGAGATAGTTTTTAGGGTGTAAGTTAAGCCTAAGATTTAATTTCACATGATATCAGAGCAGGCTTGTCTCATTCGATGTTGGACCCCCAAAATCAAATTGTCCACGCACTAGAGTCTAAATAAACTTCTTATAAGGCTTGGACAATCTTCCTCTCTTTAAGCTAACTTTTGAGGTGTGAGTTAGACGTAAGACCTAATTTCACGATATCTATTCTTATCCTATTCCAGTTAGACAATCAAATTGCTTTTTTGAATAGCAGATTAAAAAATTATTTTTCAAAAAATTAAAAAATAATTTCTTTTAGGCTAAGTGCTTCTACTTTAGCCAAACATTAATTATTGCAACAACATTAACAAATGTTAAATTAAAATTAATTAATTAGACATAGATTATAATTAAGAAAGTATTTTTAATTTAAAAATCTGAGCAAAATACTTTAAAGTGTATGTACTCAACAGTAATTAAACTAACACCAAATTAAGAATCTACGAACAATAAAAGTTTCAGAATATCTTTTACTTATAAAGAAATGCTAAAACAATTTTTCTGCGTTTAATATATAAAATAAGTTAAATCTCTATATTAGGAATTTGAGCTTTAAATTCTAATAAAAAAATGAATCAAATATGTTTGATTTCATGTTCTCGAAGATTCATTACTTTATATAGAATTGGGATTAAACTTGAATTGGACAACATGTAACGTGGATATTATTATCTAATAGAAAAAAAAATGCTAAAACAATTTTTCTACGTTTTTATATATAGAAAGTTTGAAAAATAAGTTAAATCTCTATATTATGAATTTAAGCTTTAAATTCTAATAAAAAAAAATGAATCAAATATGATTGATTTTATGTTCTCGAAGATTCGTTACTTTATATGGAATTGATATTAAACTTGGAATTGGACAACATGTAACTTGGATATTATTTATCATCTAATAGAAAAAAAAAACATTATCAACATCAAAATTTGCTTTGTTTTGTATATGTAAAAGTAAATAAATTTAGAATTATTTTTTTTCTCAGTGGATATAGCGTTCACTATAATAAAAAGGTTGTAAATATCATCCATCTTTAATTTTGAATGACGCCTAAATCAATTTGCTATGAAATAGCTGTCCTGAACGATTGGTTAGAACGAATCATATTTTTATGGGCTAATTTTATCGTCTGTATGAAGAGAGATAAAAGTTGACAAGTATACGTTGTTTAAGAACAAGAATTTGATTACATTAATCTTTGAATAGATAAATCACTCTCTCTACAAAATAAATCCAAAGATCTTTTGTGTCTTCACTAAAACATTGGTCATATTTGTAGAGGGTTCAAATAATAACTAAACTATTTTTTTTTAAAAAAAAAAACAAACACATAGTACAAAATAAATTTTCAAGTTTTATGGGCTGCTTCTCTTTTTGTTGAATTTGTTGGAGTTGACTTTAGATAAAGGTGTTAAATGTGTGGGCTTGGACCTTGTCCAACTTTTTGGGCCCATAATACTTTCCTTCAAGTAGGGCACAGCTTCTTCACTAGACAAAGTCTTTAACCAATTTACCCTCTTATTAGAACTTGCACCAGGCCCATAACAGTTGTACTCAGCAAAATATGATGTCCTGTTACCAAAATATTAACAAACCAAAGTCAAAAATTAAAAATGATTATATTTGCTAGAAGGTGCAAGTAGTAGTTAGCATACATTGAGGATAAAATGAGAAAAGGTCGATCGCTTGTGATAGTCTAGTCATATCTTGCATAGACCTAGGGATGCATAAGTTACTAGCTAGCATACATCGAGGATAAAATGAGAAAAGGTCGATCACTGGTGATGGTCTAGTCATATCTTGCATACACCTAGGGATGCATAAGTTACTAGCTAGCATACATCGAGGATAAAATGAGAAAAAAAGGTCGATCACTGGTGATTGTCTAGTCATATCTTGCATAGACCTAGGGATGCATAAGTTACTAGCTAGCATACATTGAGGATAAAATGAGAACAGGTCGATCACTGGTGATTGGTTTAGTTATATCTTGCATAGACCTAGGGATGCATAAGTTTGAACGACCGAAGGTGTAAAAGGGAATGAGATGGGAAATTTTTATAGTTCATTTAATTGACTATCTGAACTCTCATAATATTGGTGAGGGTTCATAATAGTCCCCTTCCTATTTCCTCTTCCCGTAAAAACACGGAAAAAAAAGGGAAGGAGACGAACCTAAAATAACATGAAAGGAAATACTTACAATTACTTGAAATAAATACGAATTAGATAAAATACAAAGGGATAATAGAGGAAAAAGATTCATATAGGTGACATCAAGTAGGTTTTAGTCTTATAGACCCCACTAACTTTCTTGGAACTTAGGTTTAGTTATTGTTTATAGTTTATATCAACAAGTTAAAATACACTAATAGTATACATATTCGATATATTGTCGATGTTTATAATAAGTTAAATCGATGTATATCTTACCTTTGTCTAGAGGAGTCATTCCAATCTTCCCAACCATTGGGGAGTATAACACTTGACATGTAAGTTTGTGCAAATACAACCCTAGCATAAGCACCCCATGGCCTCCCAAGAATTGCACTCTTCACTCCAGTAATCTTACATCCATAGAAAGTGAATCCAGTATTCTCTTGAGGTGATTGTCTATGTTGTGCTGTTATAGCCCCATTCGATTGCGAAAGCGAGTGCAAATGACATTTCTACCCCCCAATAAAAAAAACGATGTGTCAGTTAAGTGATAAATAAGACAGATAATTAATTTAATGTAAATATCGAATACATATATTGTATATGTTTTATGTTACCTCAAATAGAGAAGCAGCATTTCCACATATGAAATCAGTGTCACCTTCAATATAACAATTTTTATAATAATGTCTACCAACATCATCAAGTAATGTGTCTTGATGTGACATAATTTTACAACCCACAAAGGTTGCTTTATCTCCTTCTACTCTCAATGCTACTGCTTTTGCTCCACTTCCATATGTGTTCTGTAATTAATTAACATCAATAAAATAAATACGCGGAATAAATTGAATTTGAACGGATTAAAATGAACTGTGTTAAAAATCGTCAGCTCAAAAACTACTTGGTTTGAGGTAGGTCAGTCAAGATGGGATAAAAAATGAGTCAATATCCAACCCACCCAAGTCTCACATAATCTTAATTAATTTTTTTTGTTCATATATATATATATATATATATGAAATTATTCTGATATAAGGTTTCTCATTGGTTAATTTAATCAACCTAACTTTTAGATAAACTGAATTGAAGAATCAAAATAGGCTAAACTAATAAAATAGACATATCATTATTCCATTGAATGAATCATGTTTTCATGTACTAATTTTATCACCTAAACAAAGTAACCTAATGGATTAATTGAACTACAATAATATGATCAACAACAACAGTAACAAACCTGGTATAAATTCACAGAACGGGGTCTAGAGAAGGTGGAGCATACACAAATCTTAACCCTACACTATTTCTGATAGATTTTCAACTCGAGAAAAAAACAGTTTGAAAAAATAGAAATATCGATCGCGATTATAAAAATAAATAAATTATGCAGCATACCTGAATTGTAAGGTATCTAGCCACAAAGTCAGAAGCAAAAACAGTGAAAGTTGGAGATTTGAATATATCTCCATAATCATTTCCAGTAATTATAGTATTTTTGACTGTTGTTTTTCTCCCACTAATTGTTATAAATGGCTTGTCACTTGGAACAACAACTTTTTCTCTATAAACACCAGGTTTGACCAAAATAAATACATGTTGTGTATTCTTTGAAGGGACTGCATCAATTGCATCTTGTATTTTCTTGTAATCACCTTTACCAGATTGATCTACTTTTATCAAAATTGCATTTGACAATTGACTTGATGATGTCGTCGTAGCTTCGGAAAAAATCACTAAATAACTCGTAGCTAATAGAACAATCGTAATTATTGAAATGTACCCGTGAAATAATGTCATATCTTGAATAACAGTGATAAAGTCAGAAATTTTGATATATCTGTAATACAAAAGGGAAAACGAATTTAAGAAAGTAATGAACTTCTTGCTTTTTTCGTGGAATCGAATATAAAGTATTAATATACAGAATAAAGTGAAATTTTGAATTACCTTTATTCGCTACGCTAGAAAATCCAACAATATATATATGTGTGCACAAAAAGAATTTTTAATTTTTAGGTTTGAGTCCACCTAGAAACTCAAACTTAGGAAAAAGAATTTTGGAACTTTGGGAAAATATGTAACTTTAAGACAATTGAATAATAACCTTCTATATGAGTGTGTATATATATATAGACATAGTGGACAATGACAACATTGGCAAGGTCTATTTTCAACAAGTTTTCTTGAAAATAAAGTAGTTCAAAATTCTGATATTTCTCCATTAACTTGAATATAACCATATTTTTCTCCATGCCAAACTTGGTAAATAAAAACACATGGCACAAATAAAATAAATTAACTCAATAAGGTTTTTTTTTTCAACCCTCCCGAAAGTTTCTGCGTTTTTGCTCTCTTTGTGACTCGAATTCTGAAACTCACGACATATTTACCATCCGAACAACTCTGTCTCGTCACCCAAATAAGTTTGTGGTTGCTACTAAAACTTAATTTTTGAAAAAATAAAATAAAATATAATAGTATGGGAGTTTGATTAAAGTGGGGACTAGGGAAGTTGGCAATTAGGAGAAGTAGGCGGGAAAAAAAAGGTTTGTTTATATTATATCTGTTAATTTGCACGTAAAAAAATTTGGCGCCGTTTGTACTTTATATTATAAAGTTTATAACGATTTTAATTGCCTAATTTAATTTGAAGTATAACTGTATAAGTACGTGCTGCACAACATTTATAATATAGTGGAAAATTACCTTAATTCTTTAGGCATTTAATTTTAGAATGAAAAAATAAATAAAATGTTTGACTGGTCAAGGATGAACGACTTGTAAAAAAAAGTAAAAAGTCAACTTTTAGATGTATTAAAAGTAATCATTAAAAGTTATTCGATGGTTAATTACCACAAATTGCTTTTGTTACAAATTTTTGAGATTGCTTTTTAAATAAATTAAACGATTTAAGCTTGTTCGACTTTTAATTTGCTTATTTTGAAAATAAAGCATTGACGAAAAAAAGTATTATTTATCAGAAATATTTTTCAAAAAAAAAAGATTTGAAGTAAATTTTATGAAACAATAAATTATATTTGACTAAGATAACAAAAATATTTAAAAGTTGTCAATATACACATTCGGCATGAGGTAGTTAATTAGTTATATTATGGTTGTATGTATCATATTCTATATATTATTTAAAAGTTGTAATTAACGAAATATTAATAAAATATTTTGTTCTACGTTTGATAACCAATGACTATTTTCAATTCTGTGGATATTAAATAAACTTCATATATATTTTTCTAATTTTTATTTGGCCAAACATCATTTTATTAAATAAGTGGATAAACGTAACCCTCGTTACCTGCTCAAAGCTCTACAAACATAATATATTTCCATAAATCACAGTTAAAAAAAAAGAGGAGATGTGAAAATATGGAAGTTAAATCACGTAAAAATTAAAAAAAGTTAATATGTTATATATATATATACATATGAATATATTTTTACTTTGACACGTGGACACCCTTAAATATATGTGACTGCGCCATTGGATACGCACTATTAAAACTCATAAACATTTAATTCTATAATGGGAAATTAAAGAAAATGACATATAAAATCTATCTACAAACATTAGACAATAGGTCAACTAACTTCAACGGTTTAACTATATCATTAAATGTTATTATTATATGAATTAGTCACGATCACAAGTCCATGACATTTCTTAATTTTTCAACTAACGAAAAACTATATTTGACTCTTAAAAGACAGTAATTACCAAAAAAAATGTAAAGAGATAGCAACATCATATCCAACATTGACTTATTAATTGCATTTGCCATACGTAATCTATAGATGCGAACCGCTATTGACATAGGTGATTGAGTTGATGTACCAGGAATATCACATAATTAAAGAGTTTAAGGATCGAATCCCACCTGATCCTTTCTAATCGGTGGAGTTAATGCATCGGACATGTAACATCTTCTGTGTGATTTGCAAGTTATTGCACAGGACTAGGTTTACCCAATATGCACATCGAGTTTCAATACACTTTGCATAATCTCTCGTTTAGAAAGACAAGCTATTATACTCCTTCGATTTGGATGCATAATTCGAAATCAAAATGTTGAAATTCATAGTTAAGGCTTTAACCTTTTTGAGTTGTCCTGAGAATTTGAATATTGAGAACAAAGCTATAGGTAAAATGGTGAGACTAATTACGAGAAACATGTACCAGGTAACTATTGTTGGGAATTAAACACACAACACACACAAATAATCTAGAGAAAAGAGAAACGGAACGCAAACGGGACACACAAGAATTTAACGTGGTTCGGTTTCCCTACTCCACGACTGTAACAGGAGGATTTTATTTCACTTGTGCTGCTTGAGAATTACAAATACAAGGATCATATTTATAAGAAAACCAAATGGTTAACCTAGGGTTTCAGTAATGGGTCGGGCCGGCTCACAAGCCTCCACAAAGCCCAACAATCTCCCACTTGGAGGCTTGAAGAATTTCAACTGTCATCCACTTAGAACACTTGTATGTCTAGTAATCTTTTTCAACTCTCTCCTGCTACAGCGGCCTTCTCATCAGTCAACTGAAAGGCCCGTTGAAGCTCCCCGAAGCTTCAACACATCAGTCACGGCTGAAATTGTCCTTGACTCGTCCTCGGTCCCTACCGGCTCCCACTTGAGACACGAACTGCCGGATCCTAGAACTCCCTGAGAACAAACACTCTCCATACTCAGCAAGATATTTTCTGGAGACGTATCAACAGCTGGAATACTGGTTCTCTTGACCCACTGTCTTCTAGGAGCCTTGGCTGAAGCACGGCCGGTGCTCCCACTGCCACAAACGCCTCTGACTGGTCTTCCTGAACCTTTCCTTGCTCGTTCATCCTGAATCTGACCTGTGGCTCTGGGTTTCTTTCTTGCAAAGACAACCTTCTTCTGCCCACGAGATTCTGTGAACCGGACTTTGTTTTTCTTCTGAACTGGGACGGTCACTTCCTCAGACGGTAATCCGACAATATACAACGATCCTCTTTTTGTTCCACGAGCCATGACAAGATTGCCCCTCACGACCTTCCACTGCCCATTTCCGAACTTCACATGATGTCCCTGTTCATCCAACTGCCTAACAGAAATCAAACTTTTCGTCAAGCTTGGAACAACTCTGACATCCTTCAAGGTCCAGAAACCGACTGGCGTCTTCAGCACCATGTCACCCATGCCTGTAACATCAAGAGCTCTATCGTCTGCAAGCCTTACCTTTCCAAAGTCTCCAATAACCAGATTCTGCAGTGCTTCACTGCTGTGGGTAGCGTGAAAAGAAGCACCAGAATCCATGACCCAGGAATCCACATTGCTCTCCGCGCAACAGATAAACAAATCCTCGTCGGCGCTGTCTTTTGCAATGTTGACTTGTTTGTCTTTCTGGCATTGATTCCTGAAATGCCCCACCTCCTTGCAGTTCCAACATGTTACACCTGAGCCATCCCGAGCCTTCGACTGACTCATTCTTCGGTTCCTGCTCCCACTACCTCTGTTATTTCCTCTGCCTCTGACGACGTTTAGCATATCACCTGATGATTCTCCAGAACTCCTTCTTCTGACATCCTCGCCAAGAACGAGATCACGAATCTTCTCAAAGGTGAATCCATTAGGTCCCACTGAACTGGCAACTGCTGTAACCGTTCCGGACCAACTGTCAGGCAATGATGATAACAGTAGTAAAGCTTGAACTTCATCATCGAACTTAATGCCAACTGACAAAAGTCTGGCTAAGATCGAATTCAATGAGTTGATGTGCTCGGTAACTGAACTGCCTTCCTTCATCTTTGTGTTCACCAACTCTCTAATCAGAAAAATTTTGTTTGCTGCAGATGGCTTCTCGTACATGTTAGACAAGGCTTCCAAGATGCCTTTCGCTGTCTTCTCCTTAAGAATGTTGAAAGCAACATTCTTGGTCAACGAGAGTCGGATAACTGACATAGCTTTCCGATCCAAACCTGCCCACTCTGCATCAGACAATTTTCCTGGCTTATCACCCAACACTACGTCCAAATCTTTCTGAACCAGCAAATCTTCAATCTGCATCTTCCACCAACTGAAATCTGTACCATCGAACTTCTCAATTCGGAACTTCCCATCTTCTACCATCTCAAAGGACTAAATGAGATACTCGGTATAACTAATTTCAGATCTTCGGCAATTCCCTTAACGGCGTTTTCTGACAGCGGGCGACGATTTGGACGATGCTCACGATCTGGACGCTCGCGGCTGGATCTGAGGCTCCTCCATGCGGCGGCCACTGGACGGCAGCGGCGTTCTCTGCCTCGCTACTGCTGCGCGGCTTTCTCCCTCGCTGGGTTACGATCTGCGGCAGATCTCCTTCGATCTGGGCTGCCTGGTTCGCGGCGGCTGCTGCTCGCGAATGGCGGTTCCAGATCCTCGGCGTCTTGCACGGCTGTAGCTTGCGAACGGCGGCGGCACACTCCTTCCCGACGCGGCGGCCAACGGAACGGCGCGACGGACAGCACACGGACGACGGCTGTTCGCACCCTGCGCGGTTCTCCTAGCCGGCTGCTGCTTGAGGTTACCCACACGGTAACGGCGGCTCTCCTCCCTGCACACAGTTCTTCACACAAGAACCCTAGGTGACAATTTCTCACAGTTTGTGTTACAGTGTTGTTGAAACCTCGCTCTGATACCAATTGTTGGGAATTAAACACACAACACACACAAATAATCTAGAGAAAAGAGAAACGGAACGCAAACGGGACACACAAGAATTTAACGTGGTTCGGTTTCCCTACTCCACGACTGTAACAGGAGGATTTTATTTCACTTGTGCTGCTTGAGAATTACAAATACAAGGATCATATTTATAAGAAAACCAAATGGTTAACCTAGAGTTTCAGTAATGGGTCGGGCCGGCTCACAAGCCTCCACAAAGCCCAACAACTCTATCCACGAAAGGTAGGATAGATGGAAAGAAATCACCTGAGTCGTGTTTTTGTCTACACTAGAATTTGAACTTGAGAGCTCATAGTTCTTACCTCGCTTCATTGATCACTAGGATACACCCTTGGATTCGCTCTTTTGCATATTCAATAGTGTAAAATGTAGTTTTTGATGTTCCTTTTGTTAGTTCAGCATTATTTGTTTAATGTGTTCTTCGTCATGAATTTGATTCCACGATTAGTACTCAGTAAACGAGTTATCAAGGGAAGGAAATGACACCGAAAATAACTATTCATGAGATTAATAAGGTCCTTCACATGTACGATATACGCGAAACAGATAACAACATCTCATGGATATCATGTTTTATTGATCATTTGCATCACAGTTACAATTGCTTTCAACAGATCTTATTGAAAATGTATAAAATGATATGTTAACTTTCAGTAGTTACATGCATTAGTTTCAAAGAGTGTCGATATCACTATCTCTCTTCTTCTTACGGCCAACATGGCAACCATGTCTCCGAGGTTTTTCAGGGTTATCTGAATCAGAATCACTTGGTTCAACGAAAAGACCTTCGAGACATCTTCTTTTGATTGTTGGCTGGTATGTATGTTTCTGAGGACGGATAACATTGTATTCGGCCTTGTGTGCCTCAATCAGTCCAGTTCTCTCAAATGATTTTGTTGGTTCGGAAGGCATACGAGGGAATATCATGTGTATACCTGGATTTTTCCCCTGAATGGTACTGTCAAATGTAATTGAGTTGTTAAGCCCCTGCACATTGCAGTTCATGTATGCCTCTAGTCCTTGATCTTTCATCGTCCTTTCATCGTTTGTTTGTTTTCCCTTTGAAGTTCCCTCTGCATCAGTCGTTGCATCGGTACTTTCATCTGCATTTAGTTTATAGCCTCTGTGAATGTGAACTGCCTTTCCTTTTCTGGATGAGTTTGAACTAAGTTGCATAGATGCTCCTCTGTTATCCCCTGCAAGGGTGATTACGCTCACCGGTCCCTCTTCCAATTTTTGCTTGCCATCTCCAACAGTCATCCTATTAATCAACTTTGAGATGTTATCTTTTACCTCCTTGTTAAGGGGTACATCTTGTTCAGCTGAAATGGTTCTTGTCTGTTTCCCATTAGAGACACGGTTCACCCGAATTTGATCATTATCAGAATTGGCTTGCTTCTCTGTATATGCTTGCTTTGATTGAAACACAATGTCTGGCTGCTCACGGTAGTTTTTATCCGTGGTCTCTTGCACAACTTCCTTTACTTCTTTAGTTTCCAGGATGTTTGTCTCCAACGGCCTGGCTGACTTAGGTTCACTAATGATTATTGAAGAATCTGAAGGTTTTACCCTTTCAGGTGACTTATCTTTTGTTTCAGTTGATGTCTCAGATATGGCTTCTTTCTTGAGAAGCTCCATTTGTTCTGATTGAGGCTCAACTGTTGCGGGCATTGGTTCTTTTTCAGAGTTTGATGGTAGTGTTTCGGTGGATTTGGGAGAAATTTCTGAGCTGTCTTGTGGTTGTTTTGGTGGAGATGTTGGCTGGGAAATTGTCTGATCGTTCGGTTGCATTTGAGAAGTTATATCAGATGGATTTGGAGAAGTCTGGTCGCTTGCAGTGCTAGCTGCCTTTGAGGTAAGTTGGTCAGTTGAAAGGACCTGAGGACCGTTGCGTGTTGGGGAGGATTTTGGACTCATTTCTTCGGATTGAGGAGCTGGACGAGACGGGGATGGAGATGGAAGCTGAGACACATTGGAGTTAGTTGGGACATCAGACAGTGAAGCTGGTTGTTCTTGAGATGGTATCAAGGGTTGAGACTCAGTTCCGGAGGGAGCACTAGATTGTGGTCTCTGCGATGTTGTGGATGTAGGGGTTTGAGTTTCAGTTTTCGGGCTAGCTGGAGCATTTGTGGTAGAGGACTGGGTAGGAGTTTTCTTGTCAGATGAAGATTGAGGAAGAACTGAGCTACTTTCAGGTGAAGGGGTAGTATTTGTGGTGGGCTGGCTAGGTGCTTTTGGTGGTGAAGAAGGCTTTCCAGATATAGCGGTTTTTGTGGAACTTGATGGTTGCTTTGGAGATGAGTTTTCATTTACAGGACTCGAGGACTGGCTAGCTTTGGGTCTAGTACTGCTGGAAGGCTGTGAACTAGTTCGTGATCTAGAACCTTGACGAGTTGTTCGACTAGAACCAGTAGATTTGGTATTAGGCTGAGTGGCTGGTTTGCTTGCAGCTGCAGGTTCAGGTTCAGATGCAGCAGACCAAGGGAAGCGTAATCGAAATGTTGATCTTCTATCCATCTTACAAAAAAACAAATCTTATGAAGCAAATAAAAACTTTACTGTTCAATTTTCTGGTGAATGAGATGATATGAAACTACCAAAAAAACATCAATATATATAAGATTTGTTTTTTTGATACCTTAGAACATATAATGTCTTAACTTGCCTTCTCACCCTTCTTTTCCTTTCAATATAGGCAATCACTAAATAATGTTCCATTGCCTTATGATTAAGGTTAGCATCTCAAATTTTGTTTATTAGCATAATTGCCTTGTCAAAGAATATCTTGGCATGAGGCAAAGAAAAAGATTAAGGGAAGAAACTAAGTTAAATTTTCCTATTAAATAATGACTTCTACAAGAAGCAAAGAATTAGAAGCAAAATTCGTATTTAAGCAAAGAACAACAAAAATGGAGTTAATATAAATAACTAAAAGAGAGTACTCATACTTCTCTTGTAAACTTGCTTGAGCATATAATCATCACTAGCTGAAACAAAATTGCCAATTGAAGAAATTCTTTTCTCAAGGTAAGTTTCTTCAATTTTTGTACTACTTTTGAGCCAGGATTTAGAGTATATGACCTCAAGTTGATACTACAATAATAACTGAGATTACGGTCAAATTTAGTAGATTTCATGTTATATATACAGAACTTGAGCAAAAGTTAACAGGTTCACGTGAATCCTTAATCATGCCTTGGAATCCTCCCCTGTTTGATGAACATAACATTGGAAAGCAAATGATTTTTGTACCTTTATGACAGGAACACAATGCAAGGTGTTATGCGCGTGGTTAGATCATGCCATGAAAAGCTCAAGGTGACTATTCTACAGCACCCACATTTCAAAAACACGAGTGAGAGGAACAAAGTATTCGCGAGATTTGGACGTGTTATATCCTTCCCCGTGGTGCAGAGCAAGGAAGCAAATGACATAATGGTATCAGAGTCCACAATGCAGCAAAAGGGGTTGGAGAATACAACTGTTGCTGATGTACTAATGATAAAAGATGAAGAAAAAGGCAACTCATGGCTTTGTTGTCGAACAAATGACACAGCGTATGATGCCATAAAAAAAGTAAGTTAGCTAAAAGATTCAACATCACTATAGAAATGTTAAATATCGATGTTAACATGACGATGGTGATTAGATGGCAGCAAACAATATCGGTTCGTTGGTGGTTCTTAGGCCTGGAGAGAATCAACTGATAGCTGGAATTATAACAGAAAGAGGTAAAATTTGCCTTTCAAGTCTCTAATTGATCTAAGTATACACACAATGTTGAACTTATTCATCTATGCACATTGTACAAGAGAAGTACAGATTATTTGCGGAAGGTAATTGTACAGGATAGATCATCTAAATACACAAGAGTCGGAGATATTATGACCGAGCAGGTACTCTAGATATCGGTCTTCCTGGCTTTTAACTTTTTTTCATCTGTCTTCTGTTTTATGCTTAAATATTAGTACTACCTTTGCAACAGAGCAAGCTGATAACCGTCACATCGGACACAAATATTCTTCAAGCAATGCAGCTCATGAGTGGTAAGTATTAGTTCTAACTCGCGAAGTTACTTGTGCTTTTAATGCACTAAGGGAAATGTGATGGAATGTTTTATGATCACAGAGCACCACATACGACATGTTCCAGTGATCGATGGGAAGGTAGTAGGCATGATTTCTGTGGCGGATATTGTCAAAGCAGTGGTGGATCAACAAACTGGAGAAGTGAAGCAACTCAATCAATTCATCAAAGGAGATTACTACTGAAAAACAATATTAGCAACACTCATTGTTAACTTTCAAATTGTCAACAAGATCTAAAAACAGTGTTCAATTTTAACCAAAATTATTATATCCTTCAACTTAGCTTTAATCATTATCTATGCTCGTGCACAACATTTAAAATTATATAAAACTAAACAAATAAATATAAACATCCTACAAACACAATAAAAACACATAAACAATAAGAACACATTACACAATATATAAACCAAAAGATTTGAAGTAGATTTGGTGGGGTGCGCCAGGCCCATGCAGTAGTGCAACACGCATAGGCGACGCGCGAGAGCCCAAGTAGCAAGCTACCTTGATGAACTCTCCCCCTTAAAAAATTGAGTTAATATCATGTGAATCAATGATTCACATATCAAATATTAAATTGATAAGAACAGATACTACACTTGATCTTAGCCAAAAGGCCGAGAAAGGTATGCTTTAAAATGTTAATGGGCCTATCCAATTATAGCACCTGTCTACTGTCTACGTATTTGTTTCTATCGATGTGGTAATCAGTGCCAATGAATAAACACCTGCAAAAACTGTAGGAGCAGAACACTAATTTATATGTCTAATCAACCACAGTTTATCAATTATCACCAATTTATATTCATATCTGAACTAAAAAAAAAAAAGATTGGATAAAAAAGAATTAACAATGTGTTTCAGAGGCGGACCCACATGATGTCCGCCGGGTGCTCGAGCACTTATTAACTTCGTTACGGAATATATATTTATGTAGAAATTGATAGGTATTTGTATAAAATTAACATAGAGCACCCAATGAATAAATAATTTAGTTGGTCCTATGGCTTCTGGATGGGTACTTAATACTTTTTTAGTTTTGTTATACCAAGGTTCGAATCTCACTGTTATCAGGTTCCAATTAAATGTTCTTTGCAAACAAATAAAAAGGAAGTTATATTCTATAGCATATTTTAAAAATATTTCATCACTAATTATGTCTTCATTGGATTCCTCAAGTTGCCTTGCTAATTATTCTCAATTTTCTATCTTGGAGAATATAATTAGCTTATTCTTTGTGTCTCTCTTCTTGCACTCTAATTACACTTATGGAGTATTTAAGTTCCGTCATTAACAATAAATGAAGTCAAATAAACCTTAAAGACACTTATTAAATTACAAAGGAATCATATTGATAGTGATACTTAAAAAGAAATGATAATCTTCCAAGTTTTTTTTCTTTCCAAAAAATAGACTCAACGAAAATTTTACCAGTAACTTTGATTCGAACTTTGTACATGTGTAAAACAAAGCTCCTGATAGAATCTCGAACTCGTTACCATAAAGTTCAAATCACTATTATTCACCGTATTACATTATAATCATCGTATAACTAATACATGAATCAAACAACCTAAGCATAATGCAATATGAATATCACAAACCAAGCAAAAGAAGTTAAAATAGAACAAGAATTTCAACAATTATAACAATGGAGGATATCTCTTAGAAAGTAGTGTTTTATTTCTGACCACTGAATCCCAGAATCTAATATTACCAATACAAAGCAAGACATGTTGATTCTGATTCTGCATAACTCAATTTCCTCTTCGAAATATCGCCTTTTACAAGTATGCAAAGAGAATTCCATTCTGATCAAAAGTATGCACAGCATATTATATTTACTGTTATAAACACTCTCATTCGAAAGACAAAGATTGTTCTAATTCTCAGCAAGATTATACGCGATCTCGCCCACATTTGACTCAAGAATAAACAACAAACATATCCAGAATATAAAAGTGACCACTAATCTTGCAATTTAGCTAAGATAAGGTACTCTTTTATCTTTTTATCATTTGGAACATAATTTCATTCATCATCAAAAGAAAAGAGATAAAAAGTAGCAAATAATCTGATTATTCCATTTGTGGCAAAAGTTTCTCTGTTGATTCAACTACTATAGACCTTTTCGACAACATAGACTTGTCTGTGACATATACAAATATTCTATCCTTAGTGTACTTCTCAAGCTTTTACTAGCATACGACTTCTCAGCTCCTATGATTTTCTCTATGACGAGAGAGACGTGCCATATTTGTCTCATCAACCTTAGATATACAGTGTAATTTTTCACAGACTGGAACCTATGTGGCTCCGCCCCTGGATACAATGATGTAAAAGGTATTCTAAATAAAAGGAACGATTCTTATACATCAGATACTTTGTTGTATAACGGTATATGGATTCCTACTGTAGTTCTTTTACTAGAATATGAACTGCGAGATTTTCGACAAATGGTGTCCTTCCACCTCATCCAAGTGGTCAGGTAGTATCTCAAATGAAAAAAGATGTCAAAGCAAGTGGTCTAAAAGGCTTCCCTCTTTTGGTAACTTTCAGATATTTTAGTAACTACAACTCCTGACCGTGGTGTTCAGGTCAACTTCTGCTCAACTAGTTCCACGAGATACCTGTCACCTCCCACCAGCAATAGGTATCAGGTAACTCTGTCGACCAAGGCTAGGACAACTCTTCATGCTGAAGAAACTACAACTCCTTTTTTTATGACCGTGGTGTTCAGGATAACTTCTGCTCAACTAGTTCCACGAGATACCTATCACCTCCCACCAGCAATAAGTATCAGGTAACTCTGTCGACCAAGGCTAGGACAACTATTCATGCTGAAGAAAATACAACTCGTCCGTCTGGAGTCTAGACAAATAGATGGTTGATACTAGTTTCGAAAAGAGTTTTAGAGTCAAAGACAAGTCACTTTCATTAGTTGTAACAAATAACACTGCACTTATAGTATAGGAGTACAAGAGAAAATAAGTACATAAAAAACATATAAGTTAGCTAGTGAAGAGGCTACCTATATATGTTTTACACCATGATAAACCTCATGGTACCTACACCTTATCTTGAAAAAACAAAAGCAGGGGAAATTCTGAAAGACGCGGTATTAGAAATAAGCATAGGGTGAGATTCTTTTCGATACAACTATAGGCAACCTAATAGTTAAAACCATCCAAATGTAAGTCGATAAAACTTAAAAAAAACAAACGAAATTGAGCTAATGCATAACATTAAGTACTTAGTCTATGCAGTTTGTTCACAATTCGTTATCATCACAACATACAGATCAACAATGTTGAGGTCAATATACAGATTGTCAAAAAGATTGTTTTTTTGGCCTAAAATACTATAGCGTTGACGCGTCTATATTAGCCATAGAATTGGAATTGGAGGATCTAATCTCTTCCAGCAGGGTGAATTTCCTATCTGATATCATCCACTTGCTGATGATAATACTTTTCAACAAAAAGTTTGGTCACAAAATACTATTTTCTTATTCTCCTTCCACCTATTGTACCTCTCCTTAAAGAAAAATATTCGCCAACTTGCTACAACTCAACGCCTTCTTCTCCATCTTATAAGGACCTAACGTAGCATTATGTTGCCCATACCATTCACTTGAGCTATCACTCGGCTTTTGGTGAAGTAGCTCTGCACACACGTGGACAACATGGCCTCGTGGACTGCAAGGCAAAACAAGAAGTTCGAAGAGGCTTTGGCGTTATATGACAGAGACACACCTGATCGTTGGCATAACATTGCAAGGTGTGTAGGTGGAAAATCAGCTGCAGAAGTGAAGAGGCATTATGAAGTACTTGTGAAGGATATCATGCAAATAGAAAATGGTCAAGTACCTTTACCAAATTACAAAGCCGCGGCTGAATCCAATAACAGATCAGGTTATGCCAATGAACATAGGTATTAAACATCAAAACTAATCTTTTATTAATTTTGTACTAGTCAATGATACGTTCTGTATCGATTCCCATATGGTTCGTGTCATTTTCCTATTCATGGTACTGTTTATGTTTATCACCATCTATCCATTTTTAGAAACTTTACACCAAAGACTAGTCACACTCCTTGTTGACACTTTTATTCTAAAGAATAAATGCTTATAGTTTCAACTCTCTGCATCCACGATTGTTTCTTGTTCCTCGATAAGAGAAAATGTACGCAAACAAGTAACTAATGCTTATGAACATGTCTATATGTTATTGAACAGGCTTCTGAAGAACCTGAAGCTACAGTGAGAACAAATTTCGCGGCCATGCTGAATAACATCACAAGTTGTCTGTTATATTTGCAAATGCAAAAGGCATAAATTGTGAATTTATGTCTTGAGTTTTTGAAGTAAGCAAAATGTATTATGATTACTGTTGTTCATCTGTATCCATTTAACTTTTGTTTTACTGTTGTAATGTTTCTCAAATGCATAATATAATGTCTACTTCACTTTCATGTTAAGTGTAATATGTTTGATAAAATAAAACCAAAATTACACTCTTTATAGTCTGAATGCAATGGATCATAATTCTCAATTCATTTGTTCTTTTTTAGATACTTCTAAAAATTCAATTACACTTTCACAATGAGAATTATACGCTTTACTGTCTGAATTCAATGGATCATAATTCTCAATTCATTTGTTCTTTTTTTAGATACTTGTAAAAATTCAAGTACACTTTCGCAACGAGATTGTCACACGGTTCAGTATCACAACAATCAAATCTCACACCGTACATGAGTTCATATGTGATTCTTTAGGTTACTATTAGAGATTACGAGTTCTAGCTATGGGAGCTAACATCTAAAAAATTATTAGAGATTACGAGTTCGAGCTATGGGAGCTAACATCTAAAAAATAAGTAGGAACATAAAAATGGAGATGCGGGGTATCGATCCCCGTACCTCTCGCATGCTAAGCGAGCGCTCTACCATCTGAGCTACATCCCCTTTCATGTGCGGACCATGTTATAGAGAAATAAATATATTATATAACATCTAGTAAACAGAAATAATTGTACAAGGAAGGAACATTTAGCACTTTTTTTGATGAATCATATTCAAACTCACGAAAAATGCTTAAAAGTTGTTTTAGTTTAAAAGGCATAATACATCATCGAAGTTGTCCCAATTTTTTAAAAAGACACTTTAACTTTGCGGGTGTCCTATTATATCACGTTGAACAATTTCACAATAGTATGTATACCCCATTTTTCAGCCAATACAACTTATACAAAATATTTGTGAGTTACGCATAAATAATCACTTGACACGTGTTAAAAGTAATTTTTAATTATTTTTATTTAATTTCTTTGCTTTTCTTTTTTTTTCTCTTTTTTTTTTCTGGTTCTCTTTCTTCTTCACCTCAATGTTGTAGCTTCTGTCATTCCTTCGTCAAGAAGAATAGTCCCCAAATCCTCTGTTGTGGGACGAAATTTTTCGGCAGTATTATCAATTATTTGTCAAATTACCACCAATTAATCTATTTATGAAAATAAATATCGTCAAATAATCAAAATTTAGATATTCAAAATATCACCAAGTCAAAATCTGATATTTAAATCACCTCCTTCTCCAACTTCTTACTCCCAAATCGAGTTTTTCATAGTTTCACTATTCCCAAATTTCAAACTTGATTTGTAGGAGGAATAAATTCACTAAACTAATTTGTTTTTCAAAATAAAAAAGAATAAGAATGAACACAATAACATTAGTAAAAAAAATGAAGGAAGACATAGATGCCCAAGAAACATGGGTAAGCTAATGATGGTAAGGAAGATGAGAAAAAAGATTTGAAAACTAAAAATTATTCCTAATAAAGCTTTAAAAGAATTAATACATGGGTTTTTCTATTTTTCCAAAATAAGCCAAATTAAGAGTGTCACATGGCAATTTTACGTTGGTCTGAAGTTGTATGAACAGTCCTTTACGCGCTCAAATTTCGTGATATCATGAGTGGTGTTAAAATTAGTCAAAAAGGTATATTTATTGTGGATTTAGATAGTTTCGTGGGGTAATAGGACACCCGCAACGTTAAGGTATCTTTTTGAAAATTCGAAGCAATTCCAGTGGTGACTTTATGTCTTTTCTATATCTTTTTAGCTTGACTTCAAATCACATATATATTCTTAAATTTTGAATGTGCACAAATAGATACTTAAAATTGTATAAAGTTAAACAAATAGACATACGTGTCCTACATGACATCTTACATGTTGTTTTTTTGTCCTATGTGTATTGTCTCACGTAGGACTCAAGTATCTACATGTTCAACTTTATACAAGTTTAAGTTCTTACTTGTACATATCCAAAGTTGAAGGATACAAATATGAATGAGACCTAGTTATATAACACATTTATGAATTATATCGATTAAAAAACACTTAAAACTAAATCAATTCAAACAGACATACATCATATTTCGCTTTAAAAAATTGTATACAACATCTATATATTAATTTTTATATCATAGGATCAATCACAAAATTAATTTTGCGATACATCAACAAGGTAGATTAAAATTTTACAAGAAACACCTTTATATGTAGAAAATTATTATTGCCATTACATATGAACGAAAAAAACATACTATTTTCTCTTGTACATAGTTAGGTAACTAACAAACTAATCAAACTCCCCTCGACTTTTTTCGAGCTTCTGTCTGTCAAAGGTTCGAGAATCGATGAAAGATCATCACCGCCTTTGTTATAGTCGAGCAAATTAACAGACGAAAATAAAAAAGGAAAAATCTTGAACACCCAACACATCTCCTCTTCGTCTTCTTCGTATGACCAAATTTGTACCAATTCTTGAGTCTCAAAACTATAAGCAACAATTTTATGTGCCAAAACTTGTAGATATAATACCTGTAAATCCTTATTGAATGCACATGGCTTCACTGTGTACCCTGTTTCAAACCCAAATCCTACAAAATGATCAAGCTTGAAGTCATTTCCTCTGAAACTCCATATGAAAACTCCATTGTCAACTGGATCACAAAATTGTATTACTCCGTCTTCTTCCGATGATTCGTATAAGAACTGAGAGTGGTAAACATCTTTTCTCCTGGAATTGTTTTTCGGCAGTGAAAATAGTGTAAATACTTTGAAATCTATGTCGTATACCAACAAACATAAACTCCATATCCAGTACAATTTTCTTTTATCGCGAGAAAAAACACTCGAATTATAGCATTGCCCTCGAATAAATCCATCTGATTGAAGGAGATGGGAATTCAAAATTTGAATTTGGGTTTCCCGCCACTTCCATGAATTCGATTCGAAGATAATACAATTCACCATTTGGGTATCGAAATCAATTTCTTCCCAGAAGAAAGCGATAACTTGAAACGAATTTAACTCAAAAACAAGACTTGAACAAGTGGGTCTTGAAATATGATGAGAAATTGGTAGAGAAATTAACTGGTTAAGAACAGGGGATGAAACAGAGTATGTCCAGAACCCATTGTTGTTATTTTCTGAAGCGTAAAGAAGAACCCCATTACAAGAATCGATCAAATAAGGGAATTTATGAGTGGAAGATGAATGGAAAGTACAAAATCTGGGGATTTTTTTCTGGGTTAAGTCGTGTAACTTCATGAAAACTGATTCTTGATAAGTTTTGTGTTTGAGGAAGATGACAAGACCAGTTGAAGTTGTGAGAGGGTAACAATGGCGGATATTGGTAATCGAATTTCGCCATGTTTTCGAAACAACCTTCAATTGGATGAGAGATTTTAAGGGAATTTCAGTGAAAATTGATTCAACTATATGATTTGATAAATTCCCAAGCTCTATCATCTCTTCGTCTTCTTGCTCTGTTTCCATGGCAATCGCCATTGCTAATCTCCTCTGTTTTTTGAAGTTAAATTTCATATATAATTAATTAATACTTAAAAGGTATTTATAGAAACCCTAATAAACTAGTTATGGCGGTTAATTATCAGTTACAGTTAATTTATTTGTGTTTGGTAATTAATTAATTGATTAATTGTACTTGGTGTGCAAGATTATAAGTAAGTAAATGCTTGATGAGCAAGCATTAAATTTCTCACTTAAATATTTATTTTTGGCTATTTATTTACAATATTTTTGGCAAGTTATATTTTTGGTTAAGTTTAATCATGTAATATATATGACATATGTATATATATAATTTATATACATAAATTTTAAAAAGAGAAAATTGTGCATTATATAACAAACTATTAATTCAAAATAATTGTCATATAGATACAAGTTTCATTTATTTCTACTTCATAGCAAACACTTTGTCATTCAGAGAATCTCCCTCACAACTCTCGCTTTAAATAAACACAAATGTATAAATTCTCTTAAGTTATCTATCTCTTATTTCATACCTAAAAAGATACATAAATTTTTTCATAACTTATACATATTTTAATAGTCATGCAAGTTTTTTAAATATATACATGAATTAGTTATTTTTTTTATACCTATCGAACATAAATATCGTACAGATTATATGAAAATTAATATAAGAATAACTTATTTCTTAACAGTTACCAAAATTTCATAAATAAAATACAAAAAGGTTAATATGTATATAAATCTTATTTCAATTTTATAACTATAAATATGTTATTTTTAATAGAATCTAACACTAATAAACAATTCAAAGTAAAGAAAAATATTGCTATAACGTTGCTCCCAATTAAATTAGATGTCATAATTTTGACGTTTCACAAAAATAGAAAAAAAAATTAGAAAATTATCATATTTGTTGAAGTAACATGTGTGCCCATATGTGGTCCTGTTATTATTAGAAAGTAGGTAAAAGAAGTATGAAAAATACTATATTATAATTGGATCTCATGATATAATAAGTGAACATAATTTGGCACAGATTAAGAAAAGCATCCTCAATTAAGGATATTAATAGAATATTTATTCATGCCATAAAAGGAAAGAATAGTATAATTGCATGTGTTTTTTTAATTACATGTTTGCAAGACTCAAATTGTTATGTTTATTAGTCGGTGCTTACCTTAAAATAATAAATGCATATATTATTTGCACATCAACTTTTTCTATTTAATTTATAGTTGACTAACATGTACTTTTATATTCTAATAAAGTCTACCTAATTATGATAAGACAATTCTCCCTCATTAACTTTTGTTTGTTTTATGTTATATAAATTTTAGTAATTCAAATCTTAATTATTAGTGTATATTTGTTATATTACTTTATAACCTTGCACTTAACGATTTTAAATAGATTTGATAATTTATAATGTTTTTAGTTATAAGAGAAAATACACGAGTACCCTCTTAATCTATGTCCTAAATCTCAGTGACACACTTATATTATATTAAGATTTTATTACCTCTTTAAATTTATTTTATAATTAATTTTCTATCCATTTTCGGTCTACGTGGTACTATGTTGAAAAAATAAGTCAACCAGCTTTGGCCCCACAAAATATTATCACGTAGGTTAAAAAGGGGTAGAAAATTACTTATAAAATAAGTTCAGAGGAATAATAGGACTTTAGTATAGTATAAGTGTGTATTTGAGATTTCAGATATAGATTGAGGAGGTATTGGACATTATCCCTAGTTATAATCATTTACAATCATCATTACCTATAATAATCGCTCGTCATAATTATTAGTTATCACTTCTGGCTTCAACTATTAGTAATCATTATATATTATTATCGATCAGTCATTATCTCGACTAGCTATTATTCAAAATTATTATTATCGCCATCAATTACACGACATATAATCACCATCATTTTCAACTATCACAAAACTTTTAATAATTTTTTTTTGATATGTCATATAAAAATATTTATAAAAATAATAATTTTACCGTTACTTTGATATTTCATCAAAAACATACAAAAACTTTTAATGGATGCATTTCCCAAGTTATCATATAAATTGATAATGACCACAAGTAGCCTTCTGATTCGTCCTATGGTCCATTATCTTCATGTTTCAACATTTATAGCTTCTGCTTCTGCCAAGCTTATTTAAATAAAAATTACAAATATATTCATTTTTTAATATTTATAATAATATAGAAAAAGTGAAACAAACTTTCATAGACCCAATTTAATAATATACCATTTGTTTCCAATAATTTTAAAAGTGAATGGAAATTAACCACAATCACAAACAAAATATGATAAAATAATATATGTTTTTCATGAATATATGTGAATATAATCATGTTTTTCACTTATTTTTATTTATAAATTTTCTTGGATGTATATTGATTTGATTCTCCTTGCAGTGTGTTTTATTATTACATATGTCATGTATCGTTCTTAAAAAAAATATTTAATATTTTAATCTCTTGATAAAAAGAAATATTTATAAAATTATTCGAGAATATATAATAATACTAGAAATATTTAAAATAATCGCTTCTTTCAATAAAACAATATATCTTGGTACATGTACACCTTTGAGTTTCACTTGCTTATTATATTGTTTATTTTTTGCGATTTATTTGTTTATATATATTATTGAACATGATCCAAAGAAGATCCACCATTGTTCGTTTCCAAGCTTATTTATTAATTTATTTATTTTCCTCTATTTTAATTTGTGTTTTAATTTGACGGTGAAATATGATTATGAATTCTTTCTTCCATTTTAATGATCAAAATTACTTAAAATATCCAAAATGATTGTAATTTTACAAAAATAAAATGAAATTAAATAGTATTAAGTTTTCATTTTGCCTTTAATATTAAGTTTTTACGGAGCAAATTGGATTAGATACCCCAATAATCCTAACCGTAAACGATGGATACTAGACGCTGTGCGTATCGACCCATACAATGCTGCAACCATTATATTAAACAATAGGAAGAAAACAATATAAATCGGAACAAATAATTATCGGTTGATATCATGATTTTCAAATATAAAAAAGATTAATTCATATTCGGTCATATTTCTTAAAAATAAATAAGGACACAAAGAAAAACATGAGAATTATTAATAATATAGAATGACTGAAGCATGTTAAATTTATATATAATATAAAATATATTTTTTAATTAGTCTCAATTAATATTTATATTTTTTAATTTTAAATATTTATAAATAAAAAATTAAATTTACATAAAATAAAATAAATTAATACATATATTTAACACTATATAAAACAAATATATGTCACATAAATTTTGTTTACTGGTACTTTATTGACGTATATTAAATGTTAGTAATAGGATAAAAACTTTCAATCATTGCAAGGAAAAGATGTGTATGCATTGTATTTAGCAATTAAATTTTTCAAAAGAGATGAATAATATTAATGCCTAATTTTTTTTTCTTATATTTTTTTTAATGAGTGACAATAAATTAATGTGACGCAATTATGCTGTCTCAATTGTCGAGCCCCTGCAATATTACTGATAACGCAAATGCCTTGAATGTTGATTAATCTGTAAAAGAGATAAAGCAAGTACCAAAGCAAATAACAGAAATTAGACATGACAAGAGACCTCACCCAGATGTAAGTTTGTACTAATTTTATTTTTTATCTTAAATTATTTATCGTATCTTGATAAGTTGAACCCATAAATTCAAATTTAGAATGACTAATACATATATATATTTTTTAATTTAACGTCATTTCATATTTGATTCTCTCAACTTTGAGTGTAAAATAAATAGACACTTAAATTTGTGTAAAATTGAATAAATAGACACACTTGACCATTTTATATGGTTATTTATATCTTACGTGTACTATGTTACATATGGCTCATGTGTCTACCTATTTAACTTTATACAAGTTTAAGTTTCTAGTTGTGTACATTCAAAATTGCATAATTGTGTAACTAATTCAAATTAAATGACACATTTACTATGTCTTATGTCATTTGAAAATAAAAAATACTTACCATTTGAGTAAATTTCTCTCGTTAAAATTTAAATCATGACAAATAAATTAAAACGAGAAAAAAGGATTGCTAGGGAGAAAAGCATGGAGTTTGCAGGTAGAAGGTGACATAGAATTAGGAGTACTCATAATTTGCATCATTCATTGGGCAGAAGTTGAATAATAATAATAATAATAAAAGCTGATGAGCAGAGTCAAATCAGATTGCAGAATCGCACTATTTTTGCGTCATTTTCTACTCTATGTGTATTTAACACGGTAAACTAAAAGATTCACCAACTCCCCAAAACATTACAACTTATCATACAATACAAAACTATTTTTACAACTACATCTTGAATTACCAATAACAAGTGAGAGTATGTGTAAAATTATATCAAGTGTTTTAAGATATGGTGAATCTTTTGAAGACTAAAGTAGGGATATCGCCAAATATGTCCTAAGAAGTTGAGGACTCCTTTAATATATCCATAATTTTAATTTATAGATGGAGTACGAGATAATTTTATATTAAGTTAATTTTTATCAAACCCAACCTAATCTGTTTTTAAAGTGGTATTCAAATTTGGCCCAATTCTAACTCCATTTTTAATATTTTCTTTTGATTTTTCTTAGAGCTTAAGTCCTGAGTCAGAGTTAAAATTTGAAATTAAAGTTGGATTGCTTACTAGTTAAGGTTGGATTTCAGGTTGAGATCGATTTAGTGTTCAAGACTCAGGATAAAGTCATCTCATGCCCCAAATCACTATCGGGTATTGAGTTCAACAATCACGAGTTCTGAATCTCGAATCAAGCCCGAAGCTCAATTATCTAGTCTCAAATCTCGAGTCAGAGGCGGGTCGAAGTCGAGTCTAGAGTCCTGATCAGGGTTAGATTTGAAGTAAGGAACAAAATTGAGACTCAAAATCTCGAATTTTGAAACTCCATTCAAAGTCAAGCCGAATCTGAGATTTGGACTCAAGGATCGAGTCTCGAATCCTAATTAGAGTCAGATCTCAAGAACGATTAAATTCTAGATTCGGGTTACGAATATTAGGTTTAGATCAATCACATTTTTTTCAAAACAATTTGAAAGAAATACAAGAAAAGTTTTAGACATATAATAATATATTATTTTTTTTTTAAAAAAAAGGATCAATTAGAGAAATAAAGTTGTTCATTGTAACCCCCTAATGGGAAAATGAAGGGTGGGGTGGTAGGGCAATAATGAATAAATGGTGTGGTGGGCATGGGGCCAATGTTTGCAGGGCGTGGGTTAGGACTGAACATGACATTGTCGGTTGTTTTCTTATGCTCACTTCATCCAGTATCTCTTTGCTGTTTCCCACTTTCTCTCTCTCTTCTCTCTCTCTCTCCCTTCTTCTTTAGCTCCGTTTCAAGCAACCATGTTGTCTCTTGTTTCTTACATCCCATGTTTCTTCCTCCCCAACAACACCACTTTTTATTCCTTAAAATCTCTCCTTCTTTTTTAAACAACATAGTCCATTGTTTTTCCTTCTACTTCTAGGGCCCCCCCATCCTCCTTTCATCTCTTCAATTTCACACCCCCACATAACATTACATATAGGGTTAGGGTTTCTTTTTCTTTTTTTTTTAATTAAAAAAAAATAAAATCATGGCATTAGGTGGTGGTAATGAGGAAAAAGAGATGAGAATTTCAGGTTTTCAAAATATAGATCTTGTCTCACCTGGTGGTGGTGCAGCGCCAGACGACGTCGTCGTCAGCGCTGCACCACACAATAATTTCACTACTGGATCTAATAAATTGAACAAGGGAACTAGCACAGTGAGAGGTAGATATCGTGAGTGCTTGAAAAATCATGCTGCTAATATTGGTGGAAATGTTACGGATGGATGTGGTGAGTTTATGCCGAGTGGTGAAGAAGGTACACTCGAAGCTTTGAAATGTGCTGCTTGTAATTGTCATAGGAATTTTCATAGAAAAGAAATACCTAACAACGTTGTTGGCGTTGGTGGTGGTGTTGGTGGTGATAATAATAATAATGCGGGGATTATGGTTGTGCATCCATTACAGCTACCACAACCACTACCTTCTCCGATACCATCGTTGAATCATCACCACCACCATCACCATCAACACGGAGGAAGATCAATTTGGACTACTATGCCACCTCAGCCTGTCAAAATGGCCTTCGGAGGTAATGTGATTATCTCATCTAAAAATTTTGACGAAATTTCATTTGCTCATTTGAATTACCATGCCACCTCAGCCTATCAAAATGGGCTTTGGGGGTTTCGATTTAACATTCGATTATCTCGTCTAATAGTTTAAACTGTGAGACATATTTTTTTTATTTACTTGTACTAATTATTTCATTTTATGTGTCTTTGTTTCACATTGCACTAAATTTAGAAGGTGAATATCTAATTTGAATATTGTGATTTTAAACCTTATTAATCATTTCTTAAAATAGTATCATTAAGAATAATTAGTATCATGAGAATGTTAGATTTAAAAAGCTTACTAAAATACTCATATGATAAGATATAAACATACATTACTAGAAAAAAAAAAATTCCACCGTGAATTGGTGAGAAATTTGTGTTATCGAACTGATTTTTTCACTCATTTTTCACCTAACCAGCTCACGGCCGCGAGAAACACATCTAACTTCTTAATTTTTTTGCGAGAATATGTTCTCATTATTTCTTACTAATTCAATCAAAATATCTCTAAATATTTCTCCATGAAAAAAACAATAATTTGTTAGTAATGATATTTACTAAAGACACAAATTTAAATAAATTATTACGCTTAATTATATCTTCAACACGTTACTTTACTAACTTATAAAGTATCTTTTTGTCAACTCAAACCTAAGACTCTTGATATCATGATGAATCGTATGATAAGTTAAAATCATTAAGCGAACTATATACCTACATTTTTATTTTCTTATTTACTTAATTATATCTTCAACAGGTAGCGGCGGAGGAAGTGGGGCAACAGACTCATCAAGTGAAGAACTTAATTTCAACACATATCATCATCAACAAGCAACATCAGTACCTCCACAACAACCATTTATGTTGGCTAAGAAAAGATTTAGGACAAAATTTAGTCAAGAACAAAAGGAAAAAATGTTGGAATTTGCTGAAAAATTAGGTTGGAGAATTCCAAGAGAAGATGATACTGAAGTACAAAGATTTTGCTCACAAGTTGGAGTCAAGAGACAGGTTTTTAAGGTTTGGATGCATAATAATAAGAACCCTTCTTCTGCTAAAAAAAATATAATACAAGAAGATCAACCTTAATTAATTTTGTTTAATTAAGGTTTTAAGGGAAAAAATGAAATTAAATTTCTTGGGATTTGGTTTATGCTTATGTAATCTTACTAGGAATCGTACGTAGCTAGTTTTTTTTTTTTTTTTTTGGGTCTATGTAGTATTATTGTAACTATATGGAACCACTTAATTAGATTTTTATTTTTACTTAATTGTTGTACTTTGGAACCTTTATTCATCTGAAAATTTTCAGCTATTTCTTACTCTTCTCTTGTCACTGAAATTTAGACCACTCATCATGCCGTTTTTATCGAGGTAGGAATAAAATTTACGTACATAAACTTTTAAAAAACTGTGCTAGATATGTTGTTGTAATATGAGCCAAGTTGTATATCGGATTCTTTAGCTCTCAAGATAGGATAAAGTTTGTGTAGCGATTTAGTGAGTTATTTCGAGTTTAGTATATGTCTAGCAAAGTTGGTAATTCAATGTAGAGGGAAAAACATGAGTTGTTTATTTTTTGAAATATAAAAAATGACAAGTAAAAGCGGAAAATAAATGTTTTTTTTGGAATGGAAGGATATTTAATTAATAGAGAGCCGTTGGATGAAAAGAAAGAATGAATCTTAGTCGTCTAATTTGAATTATTTGAAAGAGTAGTAGTTTTTTTTATCCTTATTTTTGTCGAATATAAAAGCTTTTTCTATTTAAATTTATTTATTAGTTTGTGTATTGTCTATTTCAATAAATTATGATGCTTCTTGGAGTTTCTGTCACCATTTTAAATGTTTGTTTCCTATTTTGGGAATAGTTTGCTGCTTCTTTTTCTCACTATTTGAGGCTTATACTTATAGAGCATATCACCCCAATCTTCTCCATGTGATTATCAATGTTGAGTGTCATAGACATTTAGATAATACAAATTTTCGACATTCGATTTGAAATTATGATTTTAAAATTTTATCTAGATACGTAATTTTATTGTCATGATTTTAAAGTTTAAATTGTTCAAAAAGCACGATTTGAGATTCTAGTTGATTTATATTTTATAAAAAAAAATATATCATTGAAATTTAGAAAAAAGAAAGATCCATACTCATCGTGATTTGACGGTTTATGTTATATTAAATAATTATACTAAAAAAATTCTCTTTATATTTCTTTTTAGTTGCTATGAAATTCTTTTTCACAAGTTAAATAATAAGAACTTTTGATTAACGTTTTATAATATATATTTTTTATTATATTGATAATAATAAGAACTTTAATTAATTTTATTAGATGTTGCGATTAGATACATCATCTTACCTGACTTATCGAGATGTTGAGTGATGTATCTGAAACTGATCAGATGTAATATATTAGGATATTCGGTGATATATTCGAAATCGAGACATAATGTATTGGGATATTTTGAAATGAAATCGAATTTTATTAAATTTAAGAAATTTTTGTAATTTAGAAAAGAGTAAGAATATACTTAACGCTAGCCAATTTATGTTAAATTCCCTTAATAATTCACTCAAAGGTTATTTGAACTTTGATTAAGATGTTAAGAATAATAGATCATAGTTCAAGTCCATTCATTTCTTATCAAATTTTAATCATCCTCATTTTTGTCTTTTTTTCATGTGCTTTGACGTTTGATTGCTTCTATCCTTATCTTCACTTATTTGATATAAAAAACAAAAATACATTAAAAATGTAGGTCACACTACATTCTACATAAAACACATTATTCAAAGTTATATTAAAAAAACTAAAGTATCATGTATACATACAAGTTAATTTTTCGGAAACATTTGGTATAAAGACTAAATTATTTTCGGATCAATTTATAAAGTGGATATTCAGGATAAAAGTTTGAAATTAGATTTAAAATGTATCTGACTGACGGTATAAATTTAATCTCAAACTTAATTCTGAAATATCTCACCTTATTTCACGTACCGACAGATAAAAGTTCAGAGAGTTTCTGAACTAACCCTTGATTAAATTTATTAAAGAGAAGATTTCAGAGTCCTATTTGTTGGAGCAAAAAATAGCCCTTCTTCTTCTTCAACAACTAGCACTTTTTTTCCCTTTTTAGCCTTCCCAATTTGTATCATTTTTTGCATTGTGCTTTGAATATAACCATTATTATCAAACTTCATTTGCATTATAATATTCATTTGTGACTTCTCAAATTTATACTTAGCAAGCCATCTTTGTATTTTCCCAGAAGTAGTCTTTGGTACATTTCCAAATTTAACAAGTACCACAAGTCCAATACCAACACCTTCTTCTTTCAATATTATTTTTCTTATTCCTTCACATATTTGCTCCAAAAACATATCACTCTCTATTTCACCTTTGCTTTGTACCTCCGCGACAACAGCTACTACAGATGTGTATTCAGATTCAGACATCTCGAATGCTGCAACACAACCACCTCTTAGGAAATTTGGACAACTATTATAAGCTAATGTCTCCAAATAATGTGGATGTATTTCTTGTCCATTCGAGAGTTTAATAACATCTGAACATCGTCCTGTAACGTATAAAAATCTCTCTTCTCCTTCGATAACTCCTCTATCCCCTGTTCGAACATAGCATTTTCCCGCCTTGTTTTTAAGCGTGGCGTTGAACACTTGTTGAGTTAGAGAGGGATGTGCTAAATATCCAATAGCATTGCTAGGAGATGAAATCCATATTTCACCTTCAATTCCATCTTCAACAATCTCATTTGTATCTTCATTTACAACAAGAATTTCAATGTCTACTTGGTCTTCATCAAGCCTAGCACTTGGCAAGAGCTTCTTATACGTCGAAAATTTGTTAAACTTACTACTTCTCCATGATGTTGAAACAAATGTGCCATTCTCAGCTAAGCCATATGAAGGAGAAATTGCCAAAGGATTTAGCCCAAAAGGCCTAAAAACTTCAACAAATTCTTCAATAGAATCATTGTAAATTGGCTCGTTAACGATGATCAAATTCATCAAGCTCAACATACTAATAGGATTGCTAACAGTTCCTGTAACCGTTGCCTCAGTATGACCACGTTTCAACACGAGAGGCAAAGCAAATGAAGGAACAGGAGTGCAAGTTGCCTTGAACTCTGATAACAATTCAAGCCAAATCCTAGGACGATTGACAAATGTATTCGGGGATGTCAGCACACACGTTGCCCCTGAAACAATCGTCAACAACAAAAACATAAGTCCACAATCATGGTACTGAGGTAACCACGAAACAACAACAGTATTTGGCTGTAAATCATAAGCTTTCCTCGCGACTCTGACATTATGAGCTGCAGAGCCTGCAGTCACTAAAACAGGCTTAGGAATAGCAGTTGTACCAGAAGTGTACTGAATCAAGTAGACATCATCAACATTGCAACCATTGTAACCAAAATTCACATTTTCCTCTTGCATTTTCATTTTCTTGCCCTTTAAATCCTCGGTTGAAATCCATCGAATCTTCTTCAAGGCCTCGGACAACTTCTTATTACTCGATGTTGCAACATACTTCTCAACATGTTTGATGTATTCGAGTTGTGCTATAGCAACTTTAGGCCTTGTTTGAGACACAACTCTAAGTAAATGATGCCAATTACCACTCGAAAAAGACGGGTGAGGAGGGCTAATAGGAACAGCTAAAACTCCAGCCCTTTGACAACCAAAAATCACTTCAACAAATTCAAGTCCTGGTGAACATAAAACAACAACAACATCATTTTTTCTTAAACTAAGTAACAATTCACAAGAAATACATTGGGCTGAACTATTCAACTCCTCGTAAGTGATCGACGAAAACTGATCCAATGGGCCATCTTCAGCCCAAATGAAAGCTGGTTTGGACTTAAAACTTGAAAGTTTAGCCCAAATTGGAAGATAAAGATCCACAACAGGTTGGTCAGGGAAAAAAGGATCATAGTTTTCATAATTCATGGCTATAATCTTAAAAGTTTATTTGTAGAATTTTGTATGATTAAGTAAAATTTTTTTCAAGCATGTTTCTTATATATACTACATATTGGGACTAAGAATGAAAAAAAAATCTTTTTTTTTTTCTATATTTAAAGGATATACTGAAGGAATATACTGGTATATACATCAATAGCCTCGTCAATTACATGTCTTATTATGTTAAAATTACTTCTACGTTATTACCTAGGATATTATTTTTAAAGAGATCAGACAAATTGCCGCGTTTTTATCCTGTGTTGCTACATCAAGATTTATAATATAATGTTTTTTATACATGCAGAAATTATTTTTGTTAAGTTTGTGATATATTGGTACCATGGAATATCTTTTGATACCATATGATGGTGTTGGTGATATTGTATGTTTCTGTTTGTCATAGTACCTGAGAAGTAAATACTCTCTTTTGTCTGATTTTGAATTGGTATGGAGTTGAATAAAGTAAAGAAGAATGTTAAACTAAAGATATATACACGATGTGTACCAAAATACTCTTTAATCTTATAATCTTAAACATGTCGCGAGTTATAACATCAGTTGTTTAACGTAGTAAATGAATTTTTACAATGTTCTCAGCTTGAGTTTTCAGTAGATGTAGACAATCTATGGCTAACATTACAGCAATTTACTATCCCAAAAAATTAAGCCTTCACAGCCACTATCAACTCAATCATGTGAACTTCAATTACTGTCCCATGCACATGCCCTGTATTTTGATCACTTAAAGATTAGCAAAACAAGAAAATAAAAGGGTTGTAGCTACAAGAAAAGACTAAATTGGATCTAATACCCAGGAAAAGACAAAGAGAAGGGGGAGGAGGGGAGGGGCAACTGATCTTGCTACAGAGTCCCGATCGATATTTAAGGCAGATTTAGGATTTAAACTTGACAGATTCAATATTTTTCTTGAATTCATTGCATTTTGCAATCATGGGTCCTATGCTTTGCATAATCCCCTTATAACATGAGTCTGAGCTAGGTTAGGAACACCTCAACTATTCCACGAGTACCTGCAATCTCCGAACATCACAGGTACAGGTAATTCTACCCTTCCAAGGCTTAAACAAATAAAAAGGAATCATCTAATGTTGTTGTCTCAATTGACATTTGAATCCTGGTCTCTTTATGAACTCACTTTATTGATCACTAGACCACACCCTTGAGTGCTATGCTTCACGTGCTACTAGATTATGATCTGCATGTACGGCGATTGGACCGATAAACATAATTGGTCACCCATCTTCCCAATAGTTTGTGTTAGTACTGATTATGGCACACAAAACTTGCCAGTAAGTTTTCCTTAGTCTTTTTAAGTGCCTCATTTTACTGGCAGCTGATTAGAACTAGTTCTAACTTGATCCCGCGTGTATTTCCAGTGCCTTATACAACCACCTCAGGGAAAAGAGAAATCCAGAGGCTCTATGGCACTTCGGTTATTGAACCAGAAAGTATGACAAAATGTAATTTCATCAATAAAAGGAAAAAACTCCCATATACAAGTAGTATACCAAAAAAGAAACCTACAAAAGGCCAAGAGAGGTTAAAAAACCACTCTGGAATCAACAGGTCGTTACAGATGAACCAAAAAAGAAAGATTTTCACTTTAATACTTTTATGTTTTATATTTTTTCAACCTTTATTTCAAGAATGTGTATACACAAAATTTTAATATAAACGTAGATGGAATAAACGTGTGCAGCACATGTCGAGAATATGAAAGGCATAACTTAGTGTGCCTTCATCGGACCCGCTCTTTTCCAATTAGCAAGCTCTTAAATTCCACCAGATTCATACTTAAGCTTGGTCGTTCGCATCCTTAGCCCCTTAAATTATTTAGCTTGGTTGTTCGCATCCTTAGACCCTTAAATCACTTAGCTCCTGAATATGGGAAATTCAATCAATGGTGTTTACTTTTGCATTAGAACTTCATTGGGAAAAGAAGTGCTTACTTGCTCATTAGAATTAAGAACATAGTTAATACTTCCATAATTATAGGCATGATATTGGAGTCACTGAAAGTCATGGCAAAGTTATTTAGCTTAAAGGGATTAGAGTAAGTAGCACCTCTTTTTCTTTTTTGGTTGACATGGTAATATAATATTACAAACTAGCACCTTAAACCAGAAAAGGTTTGACAAAGCTCAGCCCTGAACTAGTTTGGAGGAAGGGGTTAATCACCAACAAATCAAAAGCGGTCTGGTAAGTTTTGAAATTGAAAAAGGGGTCTGGTAATTAAGGACATAAATGTTCAAAATACATGTCGACGGATGAAATGGCTATGGAGGTATACTAAGGAAGAGGACAGTTAATGGAGAAGGGTAATTCTTGACAAATAGTCAGGAGGGGATTTGGTACACAGGTCCTGTTAACAGTCCTTATGGAGTAGGGATGTGGAGATCCATCAGATATCATTGAAGGAGCAGTAGAGTTCTTTAAAACTTTGGAGGAGCTTTAGGGGCTATCAGAAGCAGCGGACAAATTCCATTGGAATCCAAGCAAAGATGGGACTTTCACAGTCATGTTTGCCAATTTAGCAATCAGAAACTAAGCTTATCAGAATATTGATTGGCCATATAATTTTATAATGCCCCTCCAAAGTCCAAAGGTTCTGTTTCACCTGGTTGGTATCTAGAAAGGCAGCTTTGACTCAAGAAAGGTTGAGAAGAAGAGGATTCCAGTTATGTTCCATATGTTTGTTCTCTGAGTCTGACACAGAAACTAATAGCCATTTGTTTCTTCATTGTTCTTTTACTTATCAATTGTGACAGCTCTTTCTTAATTTGGTGGGGATCAAATAATCGAGAGTGGTTCCTGCAAGCACTGTGGATCTTCCTAAGAGCTAGGACAGTTTGGGAGGTAGAGTTAGACAAGAAAGCGTGGAGATCGGTTCCTGCTTGCAAATGGCGGACAGTTTGGAGAAAGACAAACTCCAGAGTTTTTGAAGATAGGGGCAATCATATTCAGGATATTTAGATGAAGTGCAACTGCTTTCCTTCCTTTTTTCTTTTCTTTTCATTTTTAAGCTTTTCACTAACGAAGTAGCACTACATTGAGGTTAACCGAACCACTCTGTAACTAAACTATTGCATGACATGTTTTACCTGAGAGTAATCGACCAACTTTCCCCTACCGATAACCATCATTACATACTATTGAAATTGCAATGAACATACATGGAAAAACTCCACAAAAATACATGACAATTACTGAACGATTAATGGTAAACTAGACACGAAAGAGAAACATACCCAACATTAAGAATCCCATTAATAGGATCCAAGAACTGCTGATGTTGTTGTTGTTGTTGCTGCTGCTGCATTGACAACATCTGCTGCTGTAAACTAACATCAGAATTCCCCACCACATTGCCTTTCGAATTCGCCCCCTTTGCCTCTACAAACCTCCAAATATACCACGAAGCTACCGACCTATAAGGCTTCCATTTCTCACACAACTGATCCATTTGTGATGGCCTAGGAAGATCCTCAAGACCATATAACATTCTCACACCTTTCCTAATACCAAGATCATGTATCGGCAACACATCCGGCCTATGAAGTGAAAAAATCATAAACATATGAACTGACCAAGACCCAATTCCATTCACCATAGTAAGCATTGTAAAAAGCGATTTATCATCCATATCCACAATCGACTTATCCGACAAAATCCCATTTTGATACTTCCTTGCTAGGTCATGTAAATAGCTTGCTTTTCTAGCAGAAACCCCAATTTGACGAAGCTGTTGTGGGGTTAATCCCAAAACCATATCTGGCACCACATTCGATTCCCCACCACAAAGAGATATAAAGCGAGTGTAAATCGATGACCCAGCTTTATACGCTAGCTGCTGAAACAGAATGCTTTTTGTTAAAGCAAGAAAAGGGGGTTGAAAAAGTTCGAGTGTGGGAGGTGGGTATGTTTCAATTAATGGAGAGAGTAATGGGTCAGAGGATTTGAGGTAATTAATGGCGGATTCAAGCTCACCTTCATATGAAAGTGAACGAGAAACAATTCTTGGTACGATGGTGGAAATCTGGGTTTTGGGTAAAGAGGGATCAACAGTATTGGAAAGCTTCCGAGTTTTTCTGGGTCGAGAAGGTAGCTTGGTGGGTGGTGAATGAGTTTGAAGAGGTACAATATTAATGGCGTCGGTAGAAGGGGGATTTGATGGGGTGGGGGTGATAGGGTTAGGTTCAGCAGCAGATTCTGATTCTCCAGCCATTGATGAAGGAAAGAGAACTGCAAATGGAGATCAATTGAGGGATTCAACACAGGGGAAGTCGTTAATGGAGATTTACAAGATTGAAGGTCGTTAATGGAGATTTGAAGAAGAAAACCTAAAAATGGGATTTTTGTTCAATGTTACAGTGAAGTGTCAGCAGTCAGTTTGATGGTGGTCACTGCTACACCTTTGGGGTACAGCCGCCGGCAGCGTATAATAATTTTGAGATAAAATATAAAATAATTTTTTAACACTATTTATATTTAAATTGTGAGACTATTTTCTTAACTTATTAAAATAAAAAGTTATTACATGTTAGGTAACTTTATAATATTTCTCACGTTAATATAACGTTTAAATTTTGAGAATTGGAAAATAAATAAGTGTTATAGAACAATAAAGAATGGATAATAATGATTTAGTTTCACATAGCATAATGTGAGATAATATCAATATATTTCATTAATAAGGATTGTTACGGAATTAACAATATTCATTTGTTCTAGGTTAATGTCGAAATTTTATATTAAAAAAGGAGAAAAATTAAATATATTTCTAAATTATTATAAATAGTATGTAAATATCCTTCATTTTAGCAGCTCCCGTATTCGCGATTCGCGAGGGTTGAAAATGGATTTCAGACAATATGAACAACAATAACTCGACATTCTCAAGTTCACCATTTGAGCAAGTCCGGCATATCGTCCCAAAGTAGTACATTAAAATTGTATATCCTCTTATCATTGTTCTTTCTAGATTGTGTATACCCTTAAAACTAACGGAGATTGATTACTTGTTGTTCTTCGAAACTTTAAGGAGGATGTATTAGTTTATTCTAGATGAAGTTTTTTTTTTTTTTTATGAATAACCTAGGATTAAATTCAATTTCCTTACAAAAAAAAGATTATTTGGTTGTGGGTCAGATAGATCTTTTAATTTTAGGTAAGTAAATTTGAGTAAATCGTTGAAATGAAACCACATGTTCATCTGTTAATTTTAAGGGTATACACAACTCAAAAGAATAACCGTAGCGTATATATTACCTTAAAATATAACGAAAGGTATAAACATACCATTTCTATATTTGTCTTTGTTAAGTTAAAAAAAAAATGTTCCGCTTATTCCATATTATAAAAACTTCAGTAAATAGAAAAAATTGTACTTCTTTTCATTTTAAAATAAGTAAATGGTGAAAACATTGCATACCTTCTTACAAAAAGAATATCGATACATTAATTATGCTTATTTTTTTACAAACTTATTAATTATTGTTAGATTACTCTTTAAAATGACTAAATATTAATCATGATACTTACTCCTCATATTTACTAAGCAATTGATTAAAGTTTCTTGAATTTATCGTATAAAAATTTGAATGAAGGATAAATATAACAAAAAGATTAAAAAATTATTTTTAAAAATTAAATAATTAAGTTAATCTGAAACTATTTTAAAATGAAAGGAGTTGTTACTTTAAAATATCAAGATTGTTATAAATTCATTGAATGAGTGGATAGTCCATAAGGTTGGTACATGAACAACCATTCATATTCACTAGGTTACATGAACCTTTTTGGATAAGAATGTATCTATTTATTATGATACTTAATATGGTGACCTTGGAGTGATTTCTCACTCTATAAATAGGGTTGTTCATTCACTATTGTAATATATACATATGAGACTTGAATACACTTGAATAAGAAGAAAATTACTCTTCTTCTATCTACATCTCTTGTCTTCTTCTCTTTATGATTATATCTCTTATGAGCTTGATTTTATAACACGTTATCAGCACGAGTCTCTAGCCAATTAAGATTGAGTTTTAGTTTTTCTTTAACTCATGTTTTGATTGATCTCGTTATGAGAATCAAGGTATTATATGCATAAAATCAGGTATGTATTTTCTAGAATATTTTATGATTTAGAATAAAAATAATATTCAGTCACTAACAATTATCAAGAACCAAAGACATATACTACTATTGGTTGAATATAACATGCTATACAAAACTTCTTAAATAGAAGAAGGTATAAAATTTTAATAGCATGAGTTTGAATGTTATTTTGATTGTTTTGAAAGACTGAAAGGGTGAGTCATGTTGTACTTCGGTCTATTATACCGTTGGTTAAGGGTAAGACGATGGATTCAAGTTTCATCGCACCAAAAGGGTAAGACATCTGATTAAAGTCCGGATGCACCATAATGAAAAATATTTGAGGATAAGACGATAGATTCAAGTTCTATTGCACCAAAAGGGTAAGACATCAATTTGAGTTTTGATGCACCGTGATTGGGTTCAAGTCCCATAGAATTATGGCGTAAAACGCCTTATATGGATAAGACATTGAGTTTGAGTCAATGCACCATAATGATGATATAATGATGACTAAGGCTTTGATGAAAAATCTTGAAATTCGTCTTATTGAATTTGCTTCATTCCTTGAAAAGAATGTGGTAGCAACATGTAATAACTCTGAAATCTGTCTGTTAACTTGCTCCATTCAATCATATGAATGTGGTAGCAGTGAATGTTAGTCTGAAAGATGACAAATAATTAATGATATGAATAAGGGCGTGGAGGAACAGATTTATAAAATAGTCATCATTGTGGTAATGATAAAAGGAAGAACACTATGAGTTCTTCAAATAGTCCTTCAAAATGTGAAGGCAATTTTTATCATCAAAATGGTATGAAAGGTTATTAGACTTGTGAATGTTGTCAACCCAATAATTTGACAAATTTATAAATCCTCTATCATGATACAAGAAGATAAAGTGATGGTACACTTAATCTTTCAAAGTGATGTTGAGGTGTGTCATGGAAATATGATGAATTTTAAAGTCATGACAATGTGCTTATAATGCAAATTTATGAAGTACATATAAATAATTAGTTCAATCCTTGAAGAGAATGTGACTTGTAATGAGTATCGTGAATGCTCGACCATTCTATAAGAGAATGAGTCCAGATGTGATAAAATCATTATGGGTTGGATATATGTCACAACTCACCTCTATAGAAGGTTTGAGAAAAAAAAATGATACATGTCACTTCTCATCTCTACGGGAGATTTGAGAGAAAAAAAATTTTATTTGGCAGAAATGGCTAATTGTATTGTACGTTTTATACGTCACTATGATATAAACTACCGAAAGGGCAAAAGAAAGAAATAGTTCTTGCCTATAAGGGTTGTGGTCATTATTGTGTGGCAATACAAATTTGTCATTGGTTGTGTACCTATGGTACAACAAAAGTAAAGCAAGAAAGACGTCTTGCTCGTATGATTTTGACCATGACAATAATAATATAATTTCCTCCTTGAAGGAGATGCTCACCAAAGGGATGATGTCATGCAATATGTGATAGTACACAAAATTAATTGCAAGCTCTAACGAGTTGTACTATTACCAGATGAATAATATTGGGGTTGTAGTAAGTCTCAAAAGAAACTTTTTAAGTTTCGGATGAATTGAAAATAAATATTGAGACTATAAGTCACTACAACCGAAGAGGGTTATAAATGTTTATGTAAAAGATTACCCCCACTTTTCCTCTTGTTTGTTCCATACAAACATGTACATGCTGATGAAATCACATGTAAAAGTAAATTATAAGTGTACTAAAATAAAGATCAGTTGGCATGACTGGTTGACCATTCCAATTAAATATGATGCAAACGTGATTGAGAATTCAGGTGATTTATATGATGAAGAAATAAAGATTCTTCAAGAATTCTCTTGTGTTGCTTGTTCTCTTGATAAAGTGATCATTGTACCAGCTAAGGTTAGGACTGTAATCCCCTAAATTTTTTGGAACATATAAAAGGGTGAATATGGGCCCGTTCACCTGTCATGTGGATCATTTGCAACTATATGATTAATGCATCTATGTGATGGTCACATGTATTTTGTTGTCAACTTACAAATTGGTTTTTGTAAGGTTGTTTGCTCGAATTGTTAAAATTAAGAGCACAGTTTCAAACTATGAAATTATATTGATAATGCTGGTTGATTTAGCAGAAATTGTATGCCTCCAATTATAGCTAAATCATGGTTATGAGACAAAAGAATATACCAACCACAATGTACGAAGATTGGAGACATCATCACAAGAAATTAAGTGATGTTTTAATCAGGGGGAGTACAATACGCGTTGCACTCTTTTTCCCTTGATCGAGGTTTTTTCCCACTGGGTTTTCCTGGCAAGGTTTTTAATGAAGCAACAAATGGTGCGTATCAAAAGATATGTGTACTCTTTTTCCTTCACTAGAATTTTTTCCCACAGGGTTTTTCCTAGTAAGGTTTTGACGAGGCACATTATCTATGGACATCCAAGGGGGAGTGTTATAAATTCATTGAATGAGTGGATAGTCCATAAGGTTGGTACATGAACAACCATTCATATTCACTAGGTTACATGAACCTTTTTGGATAAGAATGTATCTATTTATTATGATACTTAATATGGTGACCTTGGAGTGATTTCTCACTCTATAAATAGGGTTGTTCATTCACTATTGTAATATATACATATGAGACTTGAATACACTTGAATAAGAAGAAAATTACTCTTCTTCTATCTACATCTCTTGTCTTCTTCTCTTTATGATTATATCTCTTATGAGCTTGATTTTATAACAAAGATAACATTAATTTTTATGTTTTTTCCAACCTTATTATTGCTCTTAATTAAAGAGGTCAGAAATGATTTAGGAGGAATACTCACTTTTCAATAGTATAAAGCATTAATCACACACGGGTTTGTTTAGTAGGAAGGAAAATGTTTTTAAAAAAATAATTGAATTTGTAACTTTTTTTTTTTTTTTATGTTTGATTGGTGAATGAAAAAAATAATTCACTCAGTCTAACGAGAATCAAACTTGCGATCCCTACACCACCTACGTCTTACTTTTTCATCTCCTAACCAAAAGATTACAACAAAACGCCCACCGTGGGGCTCGAACCCACGACCACAAGGTTAAGAGCCTTGCGCTCTACCAACTGAGCTAGACGGGCTTGTTGCTGGGGTTGTTTGGAGATAGAACTAAAAAATTATTTGAAATTTAAAAAATAAGAAAATTTATTTATTAAAAGATGAACTAGAGTTTTGAAAAATACTTTTCTCAAATTTTAAAGGAAAATCATTTTCCTTAAATTTGAAGAAGATAACTTATTTTGAAAAACATTTAAATCAACCAAATATAGAAAAATTGAAAAAATATTTCTTTCATACTAAATACACCTTTAAAATAGAAGTAAAAAATACAACATAAATAAGAAATTAAGAAAAAAAATCGAATTCATAAGTAGAATTGAAATATTTTAACAATCTAGTACTTGCTAAGTTATTGAGGAATAACAAAAAATAAATCCCAAATTATTTAAGTAAAAATAAGTTTTTTCATCGTTCTCTTTTATAAATCGGATTAACAAGAAATAATTTTGCACTAAACATGAATTAAGGAGGAGGAGGAGGAAGAAATGAGCAAGCAACTTCAAAATAAATTTTATTAACGTTAATTATAAGTGAAATAATTTAAATAGCGTATGTAAAATCGATTTAAGGGTGCAATTTCTACCTTATTAATGGAAAATAAAATAAAAATTATTAAAAAAAACATGTCATACTTAATTATTTATAGGAGTTGTGATTAATAAAAGAATGAAAAAGATATGATGACTAGATGAGTACATGAAAGAAGAAGGAAAATCTAAATACAATCCTTAATAATTGTAAAATAGTGGTATCCACGATCTAATTATTTTTTTAAAAACAATTAGATACTTTTTAATCAATTTACTTATTTCCACTAATAATTCATAAAAATAAATTAATAAATACTTCACGTGCCATTTTTCTAAGGGAGATAATTATTCAATATTTTAAAGTGGTAAGGGAACATCAAAAAACAACTGTTGACCAAGAACTAATTAATTTTATTTATTTATATTAAAATTAAAAAAAAAAAAAAAAGACAACACTAGCTGTATTACAGACAGATCAAGATGTATGATTCAAAATTTCGATTTAACGTGAGATCATATGAACTATGTTATTATTGTATTTCAAATCTTTAAGATTAATTTGTATTTTTTTTTTAATTTTTAGAATTATAAATATAAAAATATGATCAATAAAAAATTATATAGTTAGATTTCAATTTATTCAAGAGTAGGTATGAATCATGATTATTATGACTCTTATCTATTTGTTTTGTCTAATTTATTGATTGTGGCATAGTGCCCTACAATTTCTGGATAATCTTTGTGGAAATAAATAATTTATGTGAGTTATTGTATTAGTATTATATATTTTAGCAAAAGGGCATATTTGGGTTATTGAGTTTACGTGAATTTATATTTTTATTCTGAAAATTATATATAGTAATATTATATTTTTTAAAAATCTGCAATATAAATGTGTGAATTCACACTCGGAGTATCATATAGTACGATGATGACTGATCACATCTTTTACGTGATGTTAGGAATTTGAATTATATATATTTCTCTTTGTTTTATTTTTCTTTTTAAACTTAGATAATATCTCTCTAAATAGAACACTTTTCACATTTTAATTAATTAATTTATATATATTAAAAATTCAACAATTTTTAATAATATCCTAAATATCGAACCGATCAAATATATATTTTATATCAATCTTTTTTTATAATAATGCATCATCATCTCGAAATTCTGAATACGCCGCTGATCAATAATACATATATTATATCTTTTTCCTTTTCTTGTTACTTATATTTGGAAGTACTAATATAACATACAAGAGATTTCAAAATTTCTGAATAAATAATAAAGAATATGTTAGAAAGCATTTTTTTTCTCAAATAAATACTATGCAATGTTAATTTAAATTAATCTGGTGGTGTTGATATATTAAGGGGAAGAAAAAAGCATATGAACTCCAAAAAGTTCCTTTTTTTTTTTTTTACATGTAAGTCAGCTAATCACTAAGAAAATTATTTGATTTGAAATACAAAATTTCAAAATTTTTATTTACTTTTTTCATATCCAAGCACAACTTTAATACATCAGCATGTTTTAAAACTCAGTTCCAAATATTAACTTATTTTATGTCCAAACATTTACTGAAATCAAATAAATTCTTACTATTTGTTAAGTACATATATTGAAGTACTTTCAAATAAAATAATACAGAAGACAGACACACTCATGGACCATTTTGACCCCACGTTAAACACATGTAATGGGACAAGACAAAAAAGACAGCGATAAAATAGACCACAAAAATATTTATAAAATATATGAACGTGATTTTTAATTTTTGATATACATGAATAAATATTTAACTAAATTAAATTATTAGATTTATATAAAATTAAACTAGTTGATCTATGTGTTACTACACATAGGAGGTGAATTAACACATAATATAATTTTTGCTTCTTTAATTTCATATAAATTTAAATATTTACTTTATACATTTAAAATTAAAGAATAGAGATATGTCAAAAGATTTATACATTTAAAATTAAAGAATAGAGATATGTCAAAAGATTTTATATATTAGAAAAATCAAACTAAAATTTTGAAAAAATAGAATATTTTGTCTTTCTTTTAGTATTATCTAAAATATTTTAGAAAATCATTATTTTCCATGCTCACATAAATCTCCTTTTATGTAGTAATTAGTAACACATAAATTACATTAAAATGTAAATTACATTAAATAAACTCAAATGCTCAATATTACGAAGGAATCAAGTATCTATTGTACCAAACTCAATCAAATAAAAATGAATGATCAAACATAAATTTATATTTAATCAAACTCTAATACAAACATACTTTAAAATATTCAATAGGCTATGCAAATATCATAATATTATTTTTCTAGTGTTAAAATAATTTAAATTTGATAAAAAATTTACAAATGCAATTTACAAATTGTTTTAAAATGTATAAACTACGTAAGAAAAAAATACCATAAGTCATACTCCATTCGTTCGAAATTGTTTGTCTTTCTGTACTTATCGAAAGTCAATTTGATTAATTTTCAAAGGTAAATTGGATCATATTAATTCGATATTTTAAACAAAAAATTAGATATTCTAAAACTATATGAAAAGTACTACAAATTACATTTTTTTGCATATGAATATGATGAACAAATACATCTTAAATTATTTGTCAAAGTTTTTATAATTTAACTCTAAAAATAGAAACCATGACAAACAATACCGGACGAAGAAAATAATAATCAAAAGGTAAATGAAAATTTTACGATCATGATAATGAATTATGATTAGTCTAAAAACAACATATTGCCATGCGTTTTGCTTCGATTTATCTTTTTAAAAAATATCAAATAAAAGTAAAATTAAAGATAAATTAATTTAAATCTCGAAATCTAACAAGTTTCACCACGGGAAGTAGCATAAAAATCAGTTGCTGCTGTCATCATCATCTTATTTTCGTCCTTTTCACTTGCCAAAAAGAAAAAAAAAATCTCATATTTCCTTATCTCAAGTCTTCTTTAAGTATATCTATTTTAATTAAGTATCCTTTTCAGATTAACATCAACATTCTTGCTAATTCCAGTATTTTCAACAACTTCATTTTTCTTGATCTGTAGTTCAAATTTCAAGAACTATAGAGAAAAGGGGTTGACTCAAAATTTGAAGAAAAAAGAATGAGTTTCAGAGAAGAGAACAATGAAGGGGATCTGAAAAAGCCATTTTTACATACTGGGAGTTGGTATCGTATGGGGTCAAGACAGTCTAGTATGATGGGTTCTTCTCAAGCTATTCGTGATAGTTCTATCTCTGTTCTTGCTTGTGTTCTCATAGTTGCTTTGGGCCCAATCCAGTTTGGTTTCACTGTAATTTCTCATTTCTTCTTTACTTTGCTTTGTTTTTATGTATATGTATGTTTATCTGCACAATATCATGTTAGAATGTTCAAGTTTGATGAGAAAAGAGAGTTTTTTGGGATAAAAATGGAGTCTTTAGCTTGTTTTGTTGTGGTAAAGGATTCATAATTGGGGTTGATGAGGTGATAACCAATTCAATATTGATCACGTGTCTGTTTATCTGCACAATATCATGTTGGAATGTTCAAGTTTGATGAGAAAAGATAAGTTTTTTGAATAAAAATGAAGTCTTAAGCCTCCTTTTGATGTGATGAATGATTCATAATTGGGGTTGATGAGGTGGTTAACAATTCAATATTGACCATATGTATGTTTACCTGCCTATTATCCTGTTAGAAGATTCAAGTTTGATGAGAAAAGATAGTTTTTTGGAATAAAAATGAAGTCTTTAGCCTCTTTTGTTGTTGTAAAGGATTCACAGTTGGGTTAAGAGGTTGCATATATTGTTGGGATTTACAATATGTTATGCCATTCAGATTTTTCTGGTTGATGACATAACAATTCAATATTGACTACATGTTTGTTTACCTTTCCAATAACCTATGAGAAATTTCAAGAGTTGATTTCTCACATGGTCAATCAATAGATGCTCAGATAGTTATTATTTTAGAAAGTCATTTGCTTTATTGAAAAAAATTGTGAATCAAGAAGAGAAGGACTTATTGAGATAATAACTATTGTTGAGTGACCATATGAGAATTTACATGAAACTTCATATTTGATTGAAGAGGATAAGTTTGAATAAAAATAGGCTTAAGCTTCTTCATTTTTGTGGTTAAGGGATCAAAAGTGGTATTAAAAAAATGTAGCATCTTTATTCGGATTACAGTTTGTTATGTCATTCTTATTGTGCCTGCAGTTTATTGGCTGCTTACACGATTTATGTTGCTGCAACGAATATTTGCATATATATCTCTATTGATCACGTGTTTGTTTTTGTTGCATTTGAAGTGTGGCTACACTTCACCAACGCAAATTGCAATTACCAAAGATCTGAAGCTCACTGTTTCTGAGGTCTACAAGAGTCATTCTTGATTTATATCTAATTTAAGTTTGTTTCAGAGCCATTGTTGACTAAAGATAATCTTTTCAGTTCTCTTTGTTCGGTTCTTTATCCAATGTGGGTGCTATGGTTGGTGCAATATCTAGTGGTCAAATTTCAGAGTACATTGGGCGAAAAGGGGTAAGATTATTGCATAAAAAATGATTTCTAGTTTTTTCATTTACCATATTTCTGTGTATTGCTCAAGTGGATGCTCAAATCCTTTTTTTTTTCCTACTGCAGTCTTTAATGATAGCTGCTATACCAAATATCATTGGTTGGCTTGCCATCTCATTTGCCAAAGTAAGATATTCTACCTGAAGTATATTATATGGTGCCTCGATAATCTTCATTGACATGTATGTGCTTATATCTCCCTTCCTTTGGCCTTACCAATATGTTTTAGGATCCTTCATTTCTATACATGGGAAGATTGTTGGAAGGCTTTGGTGTGGGAATAATCTCTTATGTGGTAATGTTCAATTTCTTAAATCTTCTCTGGTTACAGTGATTGACTACACCGAAATTCTCAAAACTAAATGCTTTCGCTTCCTGCTTTTTTGTGTTTTTAGGTTCCTGTATATATTGCTGAGATTGCACCTCAGAATATGAGAGGGGGTCTAGGGTCTGTTAACCAGGTTCGCGGAGTTATAGACTTATTTTTCGTCAAAACCAAAGTTTGCTATGCCTGCTTAATTAATCACATGCTATGATTTGTTTCTTAATGTAGCTCTCTGTTACAATTGGGATCATGTTGTCCTATTTACTGGGACTTTTTGTTAATTGGAGGCTGCTTGCTGTTCTTGGTAATGATCATTTCTCTTGAAAACTCTCGTTAAGCTACAATTTACAGTTATGAAGTCATAAATCATTTTTTTACTCTACTGAATAACATTTAGTGCATAAATAATAAATTAGTCAATTAAGTTGAAGTAATAGCTTTTCATTTTGTGAGGACTGAGAATAGTTATTGAGTTCTTCTTTGGCTGATATCTGCTCAGCTTCTCTTTATTCTTGTAGATTTACGTTGTCAAGCGTAAGCGCTTTCCAGCTCCCTGACTTAAGACTTGTGTTTTGTTAGTTGAGCAGTATTTCTGTTTTAAAATGACATTCCTTTTCTTCTTAATGACGGTGTTGGTGGGGGCAGTTTAGGTACCTACTGCCTCCCACCAACACATGTAACGTATAACTTTTCCAACCAAGCTTAGGAGATGGGACGGAACGACATCGAGTTTCTTTTGCCTCTGTTGGGATTGAACCTGAGACCTCATGGTTCTTCTCCTACTTCATTGACCACTAGTCCACATCACTGTGCTTCCAAAATGACAGTCTTCATTTGCATAATTTTATAAAAAAAATATTTTTCCTTTTGTGCTTTTGGTGGAGAGGGCTATGTGTCTTCTTCTTCTTCTTCTTACAATTACATAAGAGTTTCACGGATTGAACTTTGAAAGAGCTGGCATATTATTTTCTTTTATAGGAGCATTACCTTGCCTAGCATTGATACCTGGACTATTTTTCATCCCCGAATCTCCTCGGTGGTTGGTGAGCTTCATTATATATATATATTTTTTTGTGTAATTCTTCAAGGCTTTGATTGCTGTTTGTCTCAGTTGAGTTTCTATCATAAACATAGGCCAAAATGGGTTTAACGGAAGATTTTGAAACTTCGTTGCAAGTTCTTCGAGGCTTTGAGGCTGATATTACCAATGAAGTAAATGAAATTAAGGTAAAGTATGAACGACCATATAAAGCAAGCCTTGTTGCCACACTTGAAATTCGGTATAAAACTTGTTAAATTTGTATTTATTTTATGTTATTTTTGCGTATAGAGGTCTGTAGCATCATCAACAAACCGAAGAACAGCAATGCGTTTTGCGGATCTCAAACATAGAAGATATTGGTTTCCTCTCATGGTATTTTGACGTTTCATGCTGTTATTGGAGCCTTCGTGTTAGTTATGCCCTTGTTTCGTCAATCTTTTAATTTTTCATTCTTTTAGGTAGGAATTGGACTACTTATCCTGCAACAGTTAGGAGGAATCAACGGTGTTATATTCTATTCCAGCAACATTTTCCTATCTGCTGGTACGGATTAAACAAACAGTTGCAATTTGTCATCTTAAATGATGGATGTATCAGTAGCATTTGCCTTCTTCAAAAGAAGTGTCATTTTCAGCCTGTCATGTAGCATCTACTTTTTTGTTATGATCCATTGCTGGCAAAATTGAATTGCATATAATTTTGCCTCAAGAGAACCCCTGAAAAAAACTAATTGATTAAGATTGATACACGAGTTATTTAAATGGCATAATACATAAACAAACACTCAAATATGGCCCCAACTGGCAAGTACGCATTCCAACTTTGAGAGTATACATCTAGACACCTCAACTTGGTCTCACCTGGCATCTAAACTCTCCAACTTGTCCTCATTGTCTGGTGGACACCTGACACTAATGTCGCACATAAAGTTTAGAAGTGTCTAGATTGTACGTTTGAGTTCAACTGACACGGCGGAGACGAGTTGAGATGTCTAGATGTGGATACTCAAAATTGAAGTGTGTAGTTGTTAGTTTAGACCAAGTTAAAGTGTCTATCTATGTATTATGTCTATTTAAATCTATAATGATCTATGACTTTCTTCGTGTAATATAAGTCTCACTAATTTAGTCATCTAAACTTCACAGGTATTTCTTCAAGTAATGCTGCAACTTTTGGTGTCGGTGCTATCCAGGTCCAGCTTTTGCTATTTTAGTTTCTCTTCTATAACTTTCAAGTATGCATATTATTTAGGATGGAAGGTGAAAAGGTTTCGATTTCTGTGTAGCACTTGCTTGCATTACTTTTGTGCTGTCAAATTTCATCGATGTCCTTCAATGTGCAGGTTGTTGCAACTGCAGTTTCTACATGGCTGGTGGACAGAACTGGACGTAGAATTTTATTAATTGTAAGTTCTAAAAAAGTCATGACGTATATGTAGATTGTTCTAATTTTTGTGCTAACTTATTAAAGCAAATGCTCTTTTGTAGGTTTCCTCGGCTGGAATGGCTGTTAGTCTTCTTATTGTCTCCGTTGCCTTCTATCTAAAGGTAGTTTAGTGGAACAAGTTGCTTTCGTATAAAAGATTCCGACTTGAACTGCACTTGTCATCTTTCTCATCATTTCTTCTTTTATATTTCATCAGGGTTATGTATCTGAGGATTCTACCCTCTATGGTGTCTTGGGAATAGTGTCCGTTGTCGGGGTGGTGGTATGTACCCTTCTCGATGAAGACATCTTTGTCTCTTGAAAATACATGATTAAAGTAACAGATATTCATTTTTCTGACCAACTTCTCATTTCAGTTCATGATTATTTCATTCTCGCTCGGAATGGGACCGATTCCATGGCTTATAATGTCTGAGGTACTTGCTTTTTCATTTATCATGTATGCCAAATTTCTGCTTGCTGTTGAGTTCTCTTCGTACCGACTTTTTAACAATTTCCGAGCAATTGGAGTTGGTCCAATTATCGTATACTGTTTGAATAGCAGCTACTGTTCGACCTTTAGTGAATATAGACATGCTACATGTTTCATTTATCTGGAACGATACGGGCAACTGATGATTAAGTTTTCGTGCTTGCTTTACGTTGCATGTTAAGATTTTCTTTGAACTTATTACGTGCATTGGATATTGTAGATTCTTCCAATCAAGATCAAAGGACTCGCTGGAAGTACGGCAACATTAGCCAACTGGTTATTCTCGTGGGTAATAACAGTGACTGCACCGTTGCTTATGGCTTGGAGCAGTGGAGGTATCTTTCTCTCATACTTAACACACCACATGTATAGACATTTTGTTCCCCATAGCATAAGATTCCCGCACTATGTGCATCAGTGGCGTAACCAGAATTTCCACTGAGAGTCAAAATATAAAGTAAAACACGAAAAAGCCAAGGGGCTTCGTCTATTGACACCCCTCAGACAAAAAGATGTACAAACCATAAACATGTTCTGCTGAAAAGTTTCGACATTTCAAACGTGTAGCTTCTAAGACCTGAACTGACTTAATATCTGCACATTTTTTACCAGGAACCTTCACCATTTACATGGTTATGTGTGCTTTCACCGTGGCGTTCGTGGCAATTTGGGTACCGGAGACGAAAGGGAGAACTCTAGAGGAAATTCAGTTTTCTTTCAGATGAAAACTACCCCCCCTCCCACACAGGCCTTTGTGATCCTTTGTTCTTTTTGTCACAAAACTCCATTTCCCTTGTGCAAAAGTTTCAATTTTTCACATATATAGGGAAGAATGAGTTGCACATGCTGCTTCAGAGTGTGTACATTTCATCTTGATCTTGCCATATGCTGTAATTTACTGTATGATTTTATTTTATTTTTGTATATTCTTAGTGTGATTATACCACTCAATTTAAAATAAAGTGCGAATGAGAAAATGTATTATTCTTTAATTCAGGTGTCTTTGTAATCCTTGTTTTTGATGAACCTATGTTCTAGCGTATTTACAGTTCAAATCTCTTTATAATAACGTCGTTTGTTGATATAACAAAATGTTACTGTATAGAACATATTAGTTAACATGGAGTCGGTTCAGAAAAATTAGATCGTTAGAGTGAAATGCTACTGAGGATTATTATAAGTGGAAAGAATATAGAGGAAATTAATATAGTTTTGCTTTATATTGTTTTAGATTTTTTTTTTCACGTTCGTTAAGAAAATAATAAGTACAAAATAGTTGTTATAGTTTCCTTTTTTGAACTTTAATTAACATTTTAAAATATATTTTTTTATCATATTGACGTAGAAAAAATTGCAATCTATAAATAACACTTTTGTATAGTTTTAAAAATTTTATTTTAAAATATGAAATTGGTTCGATCTAATTTAGATTTAAATTTTATTTTAACATATGAAATTGGTTCGATCTAATTTAAATTTAAAATTTAATTAAATTAAATCTCTCGAAAAATATAATAGACAACTAAAACAAAACGAAAAGGAGTACTTTTTTGGAAATGGAGGTATCATTGTTATTCAGTGGCGTAGAATAGCTCTTTTCTTTGTCCTATTATTGCATTTTCAATTGTCTTTTATATTTTTTAACTATATAAAATGTGATTGTTAGTATTTTGTCGTACATATTTAAACTTTTATGAAGAATATGTTCGATACTATGTGAATTTATTGCACTGTCAAAAAATGATGCTTTCACTGTGCATAAAATAATGTTTCATAGCTGCATTATCGTCACTTTTAGTAAATAACATGTTTTATTTTCAGATTATAAATAGACTGATGTTTATTTTTTGTCCATCGAACTCATGCGTGATAAGACATAAGTTCTTTAAAAGCGCGGGACGTAACTTTTGCTGATATTCCTACCAGAATTGAAAAGCCAATATATTTAACTGAGATTTTTTCTTCTCTGTCCTGGACAAAAAACACCACCATAAATTTTCTGTCCTTTAAAGAAACAGAGAGTCAATTTTGGGCCTGGCACATTTTTCTGTAACATCGACCACACAAATTAAAGGTGGGTGGGCTAAGAGTTACTCATGCTATTATATTCTATTCACATTGAAGTGAGTGAAAACAACAGTCGTATATGATTTTGTCGCGTGTTGGTGAGAGAAAACAGGTATTCAATGAAGTAATCGAGGAGTGCACGAACTTGCAATTTCCTCAAGTTAATGCCAAATACTCTACAAGCTTTTGTAATCATAAATCATAATACATCCTGAATCTAATCCATCAACATTTCTTTTCTTACTAAAAATAAATAGAAAGCAAGTACTCTGTAAAGCTAATGCTACACACAATACACACATATATATATATCGAATGCGCCAACCGAGAAACTTCTTGGGAAATAACATAGAAGGTTCCTTCACAGAAACGAACTTGGATGAATCAACTTGTGTCTGTTGCTGCATCGTTAAGCAAGGGATCTCAACTTTACAACAATGATTACAATTCCATCTACACTTTACAGAGACATCCCCTGCCTAGTGCATTCCATATGCAGATTTGAAACATCTTTGCAGCCAAATGTGGTTCTCCCTGCCTGACTATACTGGACAACAAACGAACATCAAGCAAGCCTAGACGTGAGGTACAAAATTAAACCAACAAAAAGGTGAAGAGAACATCTAACTATTATTCGCAGATCTTTAAGAGTACAGTTTTTTCAAAGTCCTAAATAAGTCATTGACAGTCCAAACACAGACCATCTCGCTTAAGCAGTACATTGTCATGTCAATCACAAACCTTATGTCTCACCGAAGGCCAGCAATAGATAAACAGGATTTTCTCTTAGGACTAACTGGACTGAACTCTTGAGGATGATAAAAGTATATAACATAGATAAGCAAATAGAAAATGATGAACATGCCATTTATGGAATCATTTCACTAACAGTGAGAAATAACAGTGCGTGTTAGCAACTAGAATCCACTACTCATAAGCTCAGTCATGAATAGATGTTTATCAGGAAAATAACTACAATAAAATAGGAATTGCTACATATATGAAGTCATACAAGTAATAGATTGAAATGGTACAACACAAATTAGCATAAGGCTCTAAACTAAGAAAAGGACAAAATGATACTTGGCTCATGAACAGAAGTAGAGCATCACTCAGCTTCAAGAGAAGAGGCGCCATGAAGGACACTGAAGCAGCTACAGATAACCTTTAACTTGCCTAATCATGATCTCCACCGTGTTATGACACTACTTTTACAGGATACCTGTCGATACAATCCTCCCAGGGACCATCGGGAGAAGGCTTTACATTTCGTAGTGCCTGCCAAACAGCACTATTACATTTAAAGCCACTTCCAAATGCAATCTGCCAAAGTTTGTTACCTTTCTTCATTCTTCCTTTGGCCTCTATATACGCCAATTCATACCAGATAGAGCTGGATGAAGTATTTCCAAAGCGGTGCAGGGTCATTCGAGATGCCTCAACGTGAACCTGTGTCAGCTGTAAATTCTTTTCCAGCTCGTCAATAACAGCCCTCCCACCAGCGTGTATGCAGAAATGATCAAAGGCCAACTTGAAATCTGGAATGTAAGGCTTGATATGCTTATTGAATATTTTCTTAATTATCAGAGAACCAAAGAACAGAAGCTGCTCACTGATGGGTAGAACAAGAGGACCCAATGTAGTGATATTCGTCTTAAGCGCTCCACCAGCGATTGCCATGAGATCTTTTGACAAAGAAACCCCAGTTTTCCCAGCATCATCCTGTTCTTGGTAAACACAACGAAATGCCTTATCATCAGCCCCACGATGTGTCCTAACAACATGAACAAGCTTATATTTCGCCCTTCTTCTATCCACGGACTTATTAGACAGCAGAACAGCAGAACCTCCGACTCTAAACAAACAATTTGGTATCAACATGGACTTCTTATTCCCAAAATACCAGTTCTGCGTAATATTCTCAGTACTAACAACAACAGCATAGGTATTTCTGTGCACTTGCAACATGTCCTTAGCAAGATCAACGGCAATTACACCAGCACTACAACCCATACCTCCCAGATTAAAACTCCTAATATTACCTCTCAACTTATACTTGTTCACAATCATAGCTGAAAGCGATGGAGTCGGATTGAACAAACTACAATTCACAACAAGCACACCTATTTTCTTAGGTTTCACAGAGGTATTAGCAAACAATTTATCCAAGGCACCAAACATAACTTGCTCAGCTTCTTCCCTCGCAGCCTGCATAGAAGGCTGCGGAGGAAGCTGATGCATAGCCTCAGGAACATAAGTTTCGTCCCCCAGGCCAGAACGTTCCAGAATCTTCCTTTGAAACTCAAGCGACGACTCATCAAAATCACCGGTGAGCCGTGAATGCTGCATGAACCGTTCATAGGGAGCCTTGAGATGCTCAGGAGCTTTATAACAAGAGTAATCAATCAAATAAACCGGCCTCGGCCGAGTCATGATGTAAACTGTGGATCCAAAAACCAAAACGGCGGAACAAATAATAACAGAGACTAGATTATACTGCAAATGTAGCCATAATTGACGAATATCATCAGGATTCATTTGTGAAGCTTCAATTAAAATCACAGCCATAACAGGAATCAAACATAGAGTCAACAAATGAGAGATCAAGTAATGGTAACCTAGTTTAACGTACTTTAAGTTTACACTCTGAAGGAAATCCGGCAACCTCCTACTCTGCTGGATCTGAACTCCGACTGGCTCACCGCCACCGCCGTCCGCGGTGTTGACTTGCGTGCCGGTGGCTCCGTTCATGGCGGCGGTGAAAAAGAGAGAGAATAAATTGGGGAAATCAAAGAGTTTGAAAGGCTCTAAAACCTCTCTCACTCTTCTTCTTCTTCTTCTTCTCTCTACTATACTACCACTGAAGCTGACTTTTTGGAAATTGCAATTTAGCAGAAAGATTCCATTACACGTAAAAACGCTCTGCTTTTATAATTGTACAACTCCACATCCATTTTCTTTTTTTCTGTTCGAAATCGATTAAATTTGAATTCATATTAAACAAATAATTATAATATTCTCATATACTAAAATCTCAAATTTGTATCAATCATTAATAATAAAGAAATACTTATAAACTAGTCTCTCTTTTTTTCTTTAATCATTTATGTGCCTAATTTTACTACATGGAGAATGTACCTTTTAATATTTGGAGAAAAATTTATACATAAAAGAAATAAAAATATGTGGAATAAATAAGAAGAAAATTCAATTAAGAGGTATTATGTAAAATATTTGGATCTTCAAATTGTATTATTTCTTGTTTAAAGGTGAACATTTATATTTTGATTAGAAAAATTTAATAGCTGATGATAAGATTCATTTTTTCCCCTTTAAGCTAGCCATTTCAAATCATACTTAATAACAAAGATCTTTTTTTTTTTAATAAGGTGAACTTTATCTTTCTTATAAATTCACATATCATATCGAATAAAAAAGTAATTATTTAAACTTTTCAAGGTGTTAAGATAATGAATAACGAACCTTCAAAAGAGAATAAATCGATTTGACTCAAATTTTGAACTTAATCTTGATAATAATATATAGATATGGACAAACAAACTTTCAAATTTCATCTGTATGTAACGTTTTGAGCAACTCTTGACTCATTATATTTGAGTATTTGAGATTTAATAGACGATATGTATGAGTTAATTTAGATTTACTTTATGAAATGAATAATTCTTTTTAATAAAAATATAAATCTAAATTAATTGAATATAGACGAAAATCAATTTTTTTTATAAATTATTCAAAATCAGATAAAAAGAGAAAAGATTACGTTATGCCAACGATGAGCCTACAATGTCATAATCGTTTATATATGTAAAATGAACAAAATAGGCTAAAGATGGAACAAAAATATTTATGTGATTGAACAGATCTTGTTTGATTGTTTGTATTGTCATATAATTATTTTATTTTTTATATTATACATTGTTGGGCTGTTATTAGTATTTTTTTAATTATTTTTTTGCTTCCTATGGACAGATGTGATGAAATATTTGAGCATAACATCTGTTACCTAATTAATATTAATAAAAATAAAAATGGATTATGTCGTACATGTCCACAACATGCTGATTTTGTCACATTAAATTGTTTAATTTAATGTCATAGTAATTTTATTATCGACAGACTGTACAAATATAGTATTATGGTACTATCAATTATAAATATTTCACTATAATAATTGTATTATTTGTGAGTTTTGATTTTTTATGCCATATGTTAATATTGCTATAATATCTTTTACCTAACATCTTTATAATAATTTACCATTTTTATATAATAATTTACCATTTTTATAGAAATAGAATCTCCAAGTTTACTTATCTTGAAATTTTGACGAAGTCTATTCACACTTTAATACACTAGCTCTATAACAATTATTATTGTGTTTTTATCACTAAAAGGTTTTTTTTTTTCTTATATAGAATGTGTTTAAGTTTAGTATCTTGACAGTAAAAAGTGAATTTTTAACATTTTTGTTTTGTTTATAACAATCAAATATCATCTACATATCAAATATTCTTACATATATATGGAAAAAAAGACAAATATACTTTCGAGCTATCGTAAATAGTATGTAGATATTATTTGTTATATTTTTGGGACATTGATACCTTTATCGTCCAAAAACTAGAGCATATCGTCCAAAAACTAGAGCATATATGCCCTTCGCTCTAGCGGCTAAACGGAGACACATGGCGCACCTTATCCATCGATCGATCTGATATTTAATAAATATCAAATCGGTGGATAAAATTATGACACGTGTATGTCCGTTAGTATAAAGCGTATTTATGCTTTAATTTGGGACGTCAGAAATACCAATATCCCAAAAGTACGACGAATGGTATATATATATATATATATATAGAAATTTAATTCTATAACATTTAAATATATGAACAACTATTTAAAAAGAGTTTGATTCTCCAAAAAATGAAATATTTCAAAAGCTTGAAAGTCTTAACACGGTAACATATTATTTTATTTGGAAGAAGAAAAAGAAAAAGTTGTCAAAAGCTGAATTTTTATCTTTGAAACATTTGCAATTGAAGAAAACATGTGGTTTAATATTGAATCAATCAAAGTGAAAGGTTTGACATTTATCTATCTAGAAACTAAAAAAATACTATAATCAAATATTATTTAATATTGTATTTATAACTATAACAATATCGTTTGTTTGAATTCAATTATATCAAAATATGATTGTACTATAAAATATATGATACTATAATATAAAAGTTGATTCGACATATGATTGGACTATAAAAAAATATGATATTGTAATATAAATGTTGATTCTTAAAATAAATTGATTATTATAGTCACAAGCTAGATTTAACTTCCAAGAGTCAAATATGAACACCTAATTAATATTTATTATTAGACAGCAATAAGAGTTGACCATATCTTAAAGAGATATAGTATATTATATAGATATAGACTTGTTTTATTTTAACAGATATTACAAATTAATTACTTCATTTCCATAAATCAACCAATGAAGAAACAAAGAACATTTTTTCTTTAATTTTAAAGAAAAGACATAAATTCACCATTGAAGTTGTCCGTATTTTTATAAAGACACTTTAATTTTGAAAGTGTCTTATCATCCCCACAAAACTTTTTAATATTTTTGTAAATGGGTCATTTTGACTCATTCTCTATTGAGCGTTGTGACCACGCACATGAGAAGTGTGATGTAATGTTTTAAATGTCATTAACCAGTTTAAAAGTGTCACATGTCATCTTATTTCTCTATCATTAATTATTTTATTAATTTACATCATCTTCCCCAAATTAAAACTCAAAAGAGCCATTGATAGCCCACTTTTCATGATCTCATTTCTTTATATTTTTCAAAACAAGAGTAACATTGGTACTCTCTTTGACGAATTCATCATCTTCTCGAAACGCAATATGATAAGAATTCATTCTCTTTTAATTTTCAGTAGAATTTTTTTTTTCTTCTGGATCACTTAAAGTTTCAGATTCAATTTCGTTACAGAAAATAATGAAGGATAAAAGAGTCGGAGAAACAATGCTACACTGAAAATACACCACTCAGACTGACAATGTAACAAAAAAAAGGTCGAGATTAAGATGATTCATCGATCTTCTTTCTCCTATTGTATGCTACCTGAGCTCTCTCCTTCCTCTTTCTCTTCCTCTTGTTCTCAAGTTCCTTGATTTTATCGAAAATGGCTTCATCATGAAAGCTTCCCCAAGAGAAGCTTGGCTCTCTTCTTCCTCTTACTTGTGTGCAGCTTGGAGCCTCAATACCTTTTAAGCATCAAGAATAGCCATCCTCTTAATCTTGTCATATTGAGGTAAGACACCCTCATAAATCCTGTGATTAGATTTTGATCGAAAATATCTAATTCAATTTCTTGTTGCTCCAAGAATCTTGACAGATAGAGAAGAAAATATCAAGAATTTTGAAAGTTGAAAAAGAACAAAGAAAAAAAAGATTTTTCTACTTTAGTAAAGAATCGGTTCGGGCTAAACGGGTTGAAAAGAGTGAGCATCACGCGCGTCAGTCCAGATGAATGAATTAGTCAAAATGACCCATTTACAAAGATATTAAAAAAATTTGTGGGGTGATAGGACACTTTCAAAGTTAAGGTGTCTTTATAAAAATACATAACAACTTTAGTGGTGAGTTTATGTCATTTCTCTTAATTTTATGATGGAGTAACTAAATTTATAATAATACACGTGAATTATTTGCATGGTCATTCTTTTTCTTGCAAAAATATCAACATTCCGATTATTGAATTAGGTATTATTATTTTTTATCATTCAAATCGATTCATATACTTAAATAACCAATAAAACTTATTTATGTTATTTCTAACTAAGAAAGATATCAAATATGATTATCAAAGTTATCGAAATAGGCTTAGCCCATGGGGCTGGTCTAACTTGACCCGTTTTTAAAGTAGGATTGAGATAAGATTTTTACAAATCCATTTTAAATTAGGGCTTATAAGTCTAACTCATATAAGTCTTTAGCTCTTGAAGCTTAATCAGGGTTGGGATGGGGTCGGCCCACGGGCCAAAACTATTCATTTAAAGGACAAATGACGGAAATCACATATATTAAGGTAAAATTGTCATTTGTGCCTTATAAATTTATAATTACAGAAATCCCTCAATTGATACAATAATATACGTTGAAACATTTATTTGATGCGCGAGAAACATTAATCGTTAAGTAAGATACATTATATTTTATACATGATACACTAATCTGATGCGCGAGATATATTAATTTGATGCGCTGATACATTAATATGATGCGTGAAAATGAGAGATTTTGGGGATTTGTAAAACTAATAGGAAATAATGATAATAAGAGAAATTAAAAGTGAGATTTTTGTTATTTTTTCTTATTTAAATGGTAACTTACAATAATCTTGTTAGTATATTAGTTAATTATATAAATGCACATTATGTTGTAATAGTATGAATCTTGATACATCTAGTTACATGTATCTCAGGATACATGGACTAAAAATTAGATTAATTTGTTCTAGACATACTCTACCCTAGAGGATTTGCATGTATCTAGGATATATAGACAAATTCCGCGCCCACATCTTCCTCTCATCTCACTTACCACTCCCTTATCTCGATTGGGTATCTGAGATGCATCACACCAGATACATGTATCTCACATATCTTGTATCCCGGATGCATGTTAATTACATTATCCGTAACAGCTCTTTACTTGGGATTTTGCTAGTGTTATTGGAAAAACACCATTGTTTTCCATATGTAATTTGAAAATCTCATCATTTTCTTGATGTTATAATTTTTCAAATTTGAAAAAAAAGAAGGACTAGTCCGTCCCACCCTTCGATCCTTATAGGATTGAGTATTTTCAGACCCTCCAATGAAAAGGAAAGGCCCGCCCTAGCCCTTCAAATTTCTTTGCTTGTGAGGCTTGAACCGAGTGGAACTAAACCGACCCTTTTTGACAATTCTATTAATTAATTATCTAAAAAAATTAACAACAGGTAAAATTAGAATTACATAAAATTTAAATAGCATACAAATAAAGTTATTTAAATTTGTTTACTTAATGTGGATTATTGTTATTATTATTATTTTGGCAATAAAAGATGTACCTATGCAACAAATCATGTGCTTGTAAATTGTAATTACAACCAAAGAAAAAAGATATGCTTCGCAATAATTAATTTTCTTGTTATAATCTGTTGCAGTATCAATACTGTAATCTTTGATTATTAATTCATCAAATTAAGTGTGGAAATCATATTATACATCCATATTTAAATCATGATTTTCAAAATCGTTTTTTTAATAAATCAAATTTTATATTTATATTGTAATTTCAAGGTTAGTTGCGATAATTCATTTCAAAATTCACTGATTTGCATGTACTTCTTTTCAATTTTTTACATGTACGATTTTCAAAATCGTTCTTTTAACAAATCAAACTTTCATATTTGTATTGTAATTTTAAGATTAACTTCGATAATTCAATTCAAAATTCACTGATTTGCAAGTGCTTCTTTTTCAATTTTTACATGTACAAGTAATTAGTCAAGTTTGTATTAAATTAAACATACATATATTTATTTTCTACTTTACATAATACATACGTAAAACACAAGTTGCCACGTAAAATACTAATACACAAGATATATGTATTAATTTACTTAAATTTATATAAATTTAAATATTTATTTGTATTATAAGCGGTGTTTATGTATTATGCCTTTTTTTTCTTCTCTCGTAAGTTGTAAAAAACGGGTTAGGGCAATTGACCCGTTTCAAATAGTTAACATTTCCTTGTGTAAAATTCTCTCCAATCGGACTCCGGCGTTAATCCGTTCACTCCCCGGCGAAAAATGGAAGCCAATGCTCCTCAGTTTAAGGTAATTCTTTCAGATTATGAAAGATATTCTTATTGTACTCATAGAGAATCGAATTTACTAATTTCTCAGTTCAATTATTGAAATCCTTTAACTCGTTTTTGTTTTTAAGCTAATTTTGGGTTCATCCTCTACTGCTCGGAAAAAGATTTTAGGCGACATGGGATACGAGTTCACAACCATGGTAAATATCTAATTACTTATCAATTATAGTTGTTGTTCTTCAATCATATATGATTGAACATTCTAATTGATATATGGTTAATAAGTAATAGATTGATTCAGATACTTATTTGTTTGTAGCAATATCGTTAAGTGATAATGAGTTGGTGTCACTGAGCTTAAATCGAATTATGAAGATCCATAATATATATATCATTGAATAATAAATGTTTGATTTCGTAGATTAAAAATGTAAGAACATGTAACGATACTAACAAGTAACACATTAAGGAGCTACTCAAACATCACTAATTAGGACATGAAGTTAATCTGAGTTTCGACAATAGCACCCGAACTCAACAGGTTAGGTTTATTATTATAGAATTAATTTCAAAAGAAAGTCTCAGCTATTGTACGTAGAAAAATAAGAGATGCAAATTTTACAACATAATTCCATCATCGAACTAAAGCAGCAATTAGTTATTATGATATATTAATTGTACCAATGCCAAAAGCGAGACTACCACTGACCATCACCCCCAAGTCTCAAATAGTCCAGAGCAACACATTCTTGGGCCTTTAGGTGCTTGTTGTTGTTATTATTGCTGGGTGCTATAACTCTATATAAACGACACATATCATGTTTGGTGCTTTCCCTGAATGTTAGATAAGCAGAGATTCATATAGGAACCCCAACTCGATTGAGTTTTATTGGTGGATTAACAGCTTAGCATGTTCTTGTAATATAGTCTGCAGATATTGATGAGAAAGCTATCCGGAAAGAAAAGCCCGAAGATTTAGTTATGGCTCTTGCTGAGGCAAAGGTTTGTTTTCTTAAGAACTAGTGCTAGTCCACACATCTCTGAACATATTTTTGAAGTCATTTACTGCTTTGAAATTGCTGGGGGTTATTCATTTTTCATTTACTGTCATACATGACACCGTTGTGATTTTTTCTTGTTTGTGGCATTCGTTTTTGATTTATGAATCACTGTATGCAATTTGTGATGCTTTTCTTTTAGAGTGTCTTGTAGTGATTTCAACCGTAATCTTAATTTTGGTGTTGATGTTATTTGTGAAAGTGTTCTATTACCTATCTTGTTGTGATAGTGTATCTGATTTTTTGGCAAATCATTTAGCTAGCGTGTAGACGTAGATTTGGTTGAAACTTGAATTAAAAAGTTTTTGAACTTGTGTTGAAAAATAAATTTTGGAATGTTAAAGTTGAGTTAGCTTGCATTTTTCTTGAAAAGAGTTGAAGTTTGTGAGTGGAAGAAACTGTTTAGCCAAAAATCTGTCCCCGAATTTGATTTTTTCTTCAAAAACTGATCAAATACCATCAACAAACAAGGGGCAAAAGGGCAGCCCAATGCTCAAAGCATCCTACATTCATGCAGGGTCCAGTGATGTTTTCGATTTTTGTTTTAAAATCTATGTCCAAACGGGAGCTTAGGTTCTATTCCTCGTCTAGTTGAGTTCTTCGCACTGCCTCATAGTATAATTGAAGCCTTGTTTTGAAATGCTTATCTTAATTCCATGAAACTGCATTCTGTGTCAGGCCGATGCTATCATATCAAAATTTCGAAAAACTGAAAACCCTGAGAAGGTTCTCAATCCAACAATTCTGGTTGCAGCTGACACAGTATGTATTGCCTCTTTTGCCTTTTCAATCTCCCCGCCAAAAGTTATTTTTCTGTCTTCTATTTGATGAAATGAGACCTATAATATGTTATTTCTACCCGCGATGTTGAATGATAATAAAATTGTCTGCCTTTTATTGTATTGTTTTTCTTGCTTTTATGCTTTGTACCGGTCCTTTTCTGTGTTTGCATTTTTTCTTTCAAAATGATTCAATTTCTTGTTGGGATATTGGAGGATAATTGTGATGTCCACAAGCTTGCATAATTTTACAGTTTTTCTTTTTTCACGTGATAAATTCTTTGCATTTATTGGACTTTGCTATATAGTTTCAAAGCATACATCATAATTGGCATTAACCTGAATAGCTGGAACTATAATCAGGCAGAAGCCATCATACCAAGGGTTTCAATTGGAGAATCCGAAGGGGATGCCGAGCCAACACTTCTAATTACGTGTGATCAAGTATACTTAATTTCTGTTCTTCTCATCGTTTACGGTTAAATATCCGTTATTGACTTACTATAATGTTTTTTACCATTACATCATCTTTGTTTTCATTTCGTTTTTCCCCCAGCTAAAATTTACTATGTTACTTGAGGTGTTTGGTTCAAATATAATACCTGTCTCATCTTCTTTTGAGCGTAAAGTGGTGCCTTTTCAAAGAGCTAATCTAAATTATACAATCCTTCATTCCTTCTGCATGAATTGATAACAATATTTCACAGAGATAATACTATCTTCCTTCAAAGTCCATTGTCAAGATTTGACTAGTGTAGAGCACTCAACGGTGTGACGTAGTGGTCAATGAAGTGGGGAGAACTATGAGGTATCATGTTCAAATCCCAACCCCAACCCCAATGTAGGAAAAAATACTAGGTGATTTCTTCGTATCTTCCTAACCCTTAGTGGGTAGATTTATCCATTACCTGTGCGGGTGGGAGATAGAAAGTATAGTGGAATTGTCGAGGCGTACACAAGCTGGCCAAGCACCACCATCATTAGAAAAAAAAGGAAGAAGATCTGATTGGTGTCTAGACATGTACTCCCAGTATTCTCTGTTTTCTGCCATTTATTAATGTGTACGCTTTTCTATGTTAATGATCTTATCCTAACTTGAAATGATCTGGAGGTGGTGGTCTATGAAGGTGTGATCAGGGAAAAACCATCCAGCGAAGCAGAAGCACGTCAGTTCATGAAAGGTTTACCATTGCTTTAATCAATTTCTTACTATATTAGTTTTATAATTCTGTTAGTCTTACGCTGTCAACTTGCAGATTACGCCAATGGACATGCAGCAACCGTGAGTTCTGTTCTTGTCACGAACCTGACAACAGGAAGCAGAAGAGGAGAGTGGGACAAAGTCGAGGTACCTCTGTTGATTTCTCTCATTTTCAATCATCAAATGGGTCTATATGGCTTTTTAGTTTTAGTTTTTTTCAATGGGTTTGTTTCTACTTCCTATCTCAAATTGTTGCAATGCATACCTCTTATTCTAAATCTTGATAAATAATAGTTTAAAAAGTTCAGCAGTGATGAATGACTTCTACGTGTTGGGTAGGCTTATTGGATATTTCACAAGGTTCCAATTCCCAATAGCCATTCAATAGAAAACTTATGCAGGGATGATTTGGTGGAGAGTAGAAGTTGGGTGGAATTGGAATTACGTATTTGGATTTGTGGACTGAAGAAAAAATGGATAACTCCTGAAATGATGTTGAAGTATTGATGACACTCTACAAATTTCTCTTTCCCACATATTCAATACCACGTTCTTAGGTTCTCAAGATTATTACATCTAAAAGCATCTATTGTCTAATAATCCTGGGAAATGTTGTCCTATGCTCGACTTATCTTAATCAAGTGTTTTAAGCATGATACCGGAAAGCACAAACGAGTGGTAGATGGACCTATTGAGTTTCTTCAACAATTTATTCAGATGTCCACAATATTTGCCTAGTCAAATGTGTACACGAACTGCTTGAGCCTTGAGATGTTCAGCATAATCGCTTTTGTTTTTATTTTTCACTCATCTAGGAAGAGTGATAACATTTCTTTCGATTGCAGATTTATTTCCACGACATACCAGATCAAGTCATAGATAAACTGGTATAACTTTCATCTGAATTGTTAGTTATTGATCATATCAAATGATGGATGCTATAGTCGTTGTCTTACGATCTTTATTTTTCTTGATCAGATTGAGGAAGGGATAGTTCTTTATGCAGCTGGTGGCTTGATAATTGAACATCCTCTCGTTTTGCCTTATATTAAGGAAGTGGTAAGTGTTACACCACCACCTCTCTCTCTAATATCACCCAACGTAAATCATAGTCGTGATGGTGTTAACATTTGTTTGTTTGACCCTTTGCCTCTATAGAGACCTAAACTTTTAGTACTTATTAAAGTTCATCTGATATCGAAAATTCTGCATATATTAATACCATATCTTGCAAAATGTTTTTTATCTGGGCAGGTTGGCTCGACTGATAGCGTGATGGGTCTCCCAAAAGCTCTCACCGAAAGACTTATAAAGGAGGTTCTTTAGTATGACTATGATCCTGCTCCTACCTGAATGAGTTCTCGATCTATAATTTTGATATACGCTATTGGAGCTGAAATTATCATTGATTGTTGGCACTGGATGTGCCCTTTATTGAATCCTCGTTAAAGGATTTAGATTGTATTCGTTCCAATTACCAGACTCAATATTGTTACTCATGTTACTACCTTCATGTAGTATCATCTAACATCTCTTGAACAATCAACTCCTATAACATTATGATGGATCTAAGTGTTGACATATGTTATAACAGTATTTCACTATAACATTCAGAAAAATATGCAAACAAATGATGTATTATAGAATTGTATAGTGATAATACAATCTATTTTTTATTAAGATACTGTTAGTTAATGCAACCAAAAAGAAATTTTGAAAAACTTTTTGCTACTGTTGTTTTTTAGTAAGAAAATTGATTCGTCATTCTATTGAATATTACCACTAATGAGCATTCTCCTCCACTGTCCAGTATTAACGAAAACACCTATTAGCGGTAATAAATAGGTATATTAATAAAGAGTTTTAAAATTTTTATTGACATTAGTTGATTGTCATTGAATTCAATGTCGTTTTAGGCTTTAGGAATATTTACCAAATGTGCTAAATATCACTAAAAATATATATTTAATAGTATTTAAGTTATTATCATTAATTAATTACCATGAGAAAAAAATTATTTTACATTATGTTTCAACAATATTTCGCTATAACATCGGAAAATTTAAATATGCAGATAAATGATGTCCTTATAGAAAGATTACATTTGGAAACGTACTTCGTACATGTATATATAGTTGCTCAAAGGAAATTTAATACAATGAAAAAACTAAATGTCTTTTTAAAAAAGCAAAATCAATTATATCCTTCTCTTATTATTAATTATTAATATTAATTTACTGCATACTATGAGTTCCATTAAATAGTCTCTTCTTGCATTTATTGGAGCTTCAAATACTTCAGCCTGTCAAAAAAAATATAATGAACGTGTCATAAAATGTAATTATGATATAGGGAAAATACCCAAGTACCCCCTCTACCTATGCCCAAAATTTCAGAGACACACTTATACTATACTGAGGTCCTATTACCCCCCTGAACTTATTTTATATGTAATTTTCTACTCCTTTTTAGCCTACGTGGCACTAATTCGGAAAAAAAAGTCAACCATCGTTGGGCCCACAAGATAGTGCCACGTAAGCTAAAAAGGGGTAAAAAATTATTAATAAAATAAGTTCAGGGGGTAATAGGACCTTAGTATTGTATAAGTGTGTCTCTGAGATTTTGAGCATAGGTTGAGGGGATACTTGGGCATTATCCCTATGATATATAAGATAAATATAAGTAATCGTTTATTAAAATCGAAATTAATAAGTCAGATTATTTGATACAACATGTTAAAAAAGTACATCGACTATTATTATAATTTAGTTTACCTTTGTTCTTCATCCATGAAATTGTAGCCTTTATTATTACGACCACCATTATAATTAGGTAATGGAATATTTCCAGACTCGATACGCTTAATATCTTCAACAAGTTTTTCATAGTGATTTTTCACTTCTTCTTCTGTTTTTCCACCAACTGCATTGGCTAATTTACGCCATCGATCTGGTGTATCGATGTCGTAAATGGCCAATGCATTCTCAAATAACTTGTTTTGATGATGACTCCACGTTGAATTTGTGGCCATAATTTGCAAAATAAAAGAGAAAAATGTATGCAATAATAAAAGAAAATGTAGAGAAGGTTTTGGTGTGATAAAAAAGTTTAACATATTTGTTCTATTTATATAGCAAAAAAAAATCATATAGGAGACAGAATATGGTGGGCCGGTGAAGAAAATACTCTTTTTTCTTCAAAAAAAAAATTAAATTATTTTTGAGTTTGATATGTTGTTAATGATTTAAAAAAACCAGAAGAAATTTTGTAAATCCAATGTGGTTTTATTTTCAACTAGTAGTAATTAATTAGCTAATAAGTCGTGGAAATGTGTAGATTTATCTGTTGTTCGATTTTTTCAAAAATGTTATTGCAGTATTTTTGTATCATATTCTAGAAAATGCATTACTTTCATAAAGGATTCGACGATCAATAAAAATTGTATAGTATTTTAGAAACGAAAAATCATCCTTTTAACTTAAGTACTTTTTAACTAAAAATTTATAAAAGATTCATTTATTTTAAAATAATTTTTTTTTATAGTTTCTGATCAAATTCTGGCTAAAATTTCTGGTCATTTAGCACTTCCCTTTTAGAAAAGCTAGAGAACAATATTAAAGAAATACAAATTTAAGCTTTATTTATTTTTATTAAGATTAAGACGTTTAAATCTAAATAAACATATGAATATTAAAATACATATATACAAATACACTTAAAAAACATTTTAGCCATGTTGAAATTGAGACATAATGATTTGTATAGACGATGATAACCATCTAAATTTACTTAAAACTGAGATATAATTATTGTATAGACAAAAACAACGATCTAAATTTACTTTGAAATTGAGACATAATTATGGTTATTAGCTGAAAATACTGATAACCTAGACAAAGTTTCCTTAATCCAAGAAAAGTTGTACTAACCCCATAATTAATGTTTTTTTTTTAAATAAAAATATTATTTCAACATTCAAGTAATTCATGGCATTTCTTAGTTGTAACGTAAAATATAAGTGTACACTTTTCAATGTGTTAAAAAGCAAATGGTAAAATTATTTTCCTGCGGCTGAAAAGTGGTTGAATATGATTTTTTTATTTTTCATGTTTTTCATGTTTCAAAATTATTTTGAAAATTTTGATATTATAATTAATATTGTTTGAAAAATTATTCTCATGTTAATATTATGATAGTAATTGAATTTACAGCTACATATTTAGTAGATTTTTAATTTATATTCTTAGTTTGAATAAAATTTATTTGATTTATGTGAATCTGTAATTAAATTTCTAGATCTGTCGTTTGATGATAAATATATAAAAAGTAGCTTTTGCTTTTTTTCCTTTTTCGTTACAAATTTTAAACGTGATAAGATTTGCATTTTTTTCACTTTATTATTGCTTATTTTAAACAAAATTCCATATAAGTTTTAGCTGGCTAATTAATTTCTTTTATTTCGTACAATAGCTATATATTTTTTGTTTGTTTACGTTCAGTCCAGCTAATTCAAATTTATATCGAGTAGGTCTACTAAAAGTATATTCAGAATCATATCGAGTAAGTGTACTAAAGTTACGATAAAATGTTTCTGGTTAAAAAGCTTTTTCTTTTCATAAGTTAAATTTCAAATTTTTAATTAAACTGGGATGAGTTCGTATCATAGACGATACATTTGTTTTGGTTCTCCAACTAGTCCTTGATAATCTTCGTCTTGCAAAAATAAACTTTTGTATTAACCATTCGATGTTCGAAACTTATTGATTTATGTTAGGATAATAATGTCACCAGGACCGGTGAAGCTTATCCTAACATAAAAACCGTTTGTTTTAATAAAAACTCAAACTCAAAATTTTTAATCAATAGTACTATATTATATAACCCTTGTACATTCTTTTCTTATATTTATAGTTATTATCATTTAGCATCATCATTAGTCTCGTGGTTCTCAATCGTTATTTTCTAATTGTTTTATTTATATAAATTAAAAAGAGTATTAGTAATAACACTTATCTGGAACGAATTTTTTACATTACCATCCGGTCATATTTATTCGTTTTAACAGATAATTTGTCTAATTTTCAAAACTACAACTCAACATTAAAAAGACTTACTTATATATATCTTTTCGATAACCTTATAGTGTAGTGACTATATATATAACTATAAAAAGAGATGGAAAAAAAATAAAAATTGTTGGAGACCGATTGAATCAAGTCAAGATGATATTATAGGCTAAATGTTAAAAATAATATGCCAATACCAACTAAGGTCATGGTGGATTAATAAATATTTTGAAGTTGCTTTTACCATCAATTTTTTTTTAATGATCATAGTGTCTGGATAATTTCTTCGCACCTTAACTCATTTCATGTTATATATATAAAATATTTTATTTTTAACATAAAATTTTGAACACGAATTCAAATTTAATCAGGTTTCATGATCTCGAACTCATGTACAGTTGGAATGGAATCCTTATCATCCACGTTGGTATCCAGTAATACTTTTCATATTTATGAATACTTGTTATGTCCTTCTCACAATTCTTTAAAATCTTAAGTATTCTTCTTTTCCTTTCTTTTCCCATTGGCTCACCAAAAATAATTTTGCAACTTGAAGTAAGGATTCTTGTTATATATACTTTGAAACAAAACCATAGATATTTTTTTCAACTTAATTAATTGGCTGTCATTTTTACCAAAAAAGAGGTAGTACCACAAGCAAAAATTGCAACATATTTGACCAAATGTCCAATAGATGTTCGAGTTAATTTCATGCATAGTCTCAAAACCGAGTCTAAAGAAGGTATAATGTACGTTCGTGCTCGTAGACTTTATAACTATAATAACAACACGATATAGTCTCAAAAGCTGAGTCTGAAAAGGGTATGGTGTACGCAGATTTTGCCACTACCTCGAGGAGGACAGAGTTCCAATAACCATACTAAAATCCTTCAATATAATGGGACTTTTCTTAAGTTCATTTTGGGATTTTGGATTTTCAAATTTCTTAGGTCACTGTCCCAAATTATGATGAAGATGCTCATGATAAATTCTATGAGCATTTCCATAGAATTTCAACTTTGCAACTTTCTTGGGAACCTTTTTTAAAAGTTGATGTGTATATATATATATATACTTCAAGATACCTCATGCTACTGACAATTGGATTCCTTATAATCCTTTTGAGTCTTTTGTGGTACTATTAGATAAAAGACTTCTATGGTTATTTCTCCCACTTCTTTGTCAAAAATATTTGAGGCAAAAATATAATAATAGATTTTTGAAGTTTATCGATTTCGACAGTATTGTCAATATACAAAAAATAAGTGGATTCGTACTTAATTATATATCTAAATATCTTTATATTTACTGAATTTCTTAATTCGATCATATAAATTCATAAACGAGACTCTAGATCCGCGCCAGTTGGAAGGGGTCTTAAGTTATTTTCCAATGGTCCCTTTTTGCATGCAATTTGAAACCTTACCTTTTCTATGCTCTTCTATGGTCCAAAATGTGAAATTCTTTAGATTCTTCCCAACTCAAAGGATAATATTGTTATTGCATGAAAAATAAGGTAGTGTTTCTTTTTTGTTATAATTGCAAAAGAAGGAAAGTACCTATCTTTGATTATTTTCTATATATGAAAATTATGTGTGCGATAAAAGTTCTATATTGAAAATTGCTATGATTATTAAGAAAAAAGTTCCATGAATAATCAATGATAATCTTCGTATATCATATCAGTTAGAAAAAATAAACAAGTAAATCTGGTCAACTATTATGTCAAGATCCTTAAGTGATCATCTTACCTTTGAGGGAACTAAACAATGAAGTAGAATAGAATTTGCCTCATCCTTTTGCTTATAGTCGAAGGATGTGATTTTTCAATAGATGTGTTATGCAAAAGATGAATATTTAGCAAAATTGGAAAGTTCACATCCAAGTCTATTTTGGGCCAAAAATATAAGTGATTATTAGAAATAGAGAATTTTCCAGCCTGTAGTAACAATAACATGTAACATCATTGCCATTTGACATTATATGCTTATGGTGAAGAAGAAGATTCAATAGAATCATCCTTTTGGGTAAGCTCGTTATAGAGGTATAACGTCTCGTATAAAATAAAGTCTTTCATAAGTGAGGGTAAAGAATCACGGATAGAAATAGAAATCTATATATTCAGGGAATGGATAGGTAAATACTCAACCTCCATACCCTCCTATATCAAGGGTCATATCACCAGTGAGCTAAATTCAGAACTTTTTGACCATTCTAGTAGTTTTATATAATTCAAATTCACAATCAGATAAGAGCATATATGAGACAGCACAAACAAATATGATACAATTTAAGTTATTATACCACAAAACATAAAGATTTTCCATGTTGGTAACTCAGAATGTAAATTAGAATGAGCAAAGCTCTTCTTCAAAATGCACTGCCTTTGGCCCCTGGATTACAAGATCCCCTCATATAGAGAGGATACCAAATTCATGAGGCATAAAATCCTCACTAGGCCTATAGTACTTATCTGGGGAATACAGGCTCAAGTTTGTGACTTGACTGGTATAAAGGCAAGCAAATCTCTCCACCTGTGGATCGACAAGTAAAGATCACACTCAAAAAGAGCAGGATATATACTTTGCAATTATTCAATCGTACCTGATGTGCAAAACGAGAATTCTGATAACCAGTCTTCATTAGTTGTCCCCAGACCTTGTGGAACTGAAATGTTTAATGAGTTCATCAGAAAGAAAAAAGTACACTACTTCTCTTGTTGAAAATCCAAATCGATTTATTAATACTGCACCATGTTAGTGTCAAATATAACCAAGGGAATAAAGTTACGGATATATCCATTGACTTTACAAAGTTTAAAGGAAGTATAATTGTGTATTATACATGCATGTTATTTTTAAATAGCTTTCACTAAAGCTTGTTCCTGAAAAAGGATGAACTGTTCCCTAAAAGAAATAATCCCACATTTAGAGGAAATTCTCTCTTTAACACTCGTACCTTTTGGTGACATTCTCGTTGTGCCTGCTGATGACTGAGCCTGACCTCCTCACCTTTGGACTATAAAATGACACCATCAAAACACCAGATTAGTTGAACCCCATAACAGAAGTCATTACCTATTCACTTCAATGCGATCAAGTACATTTGATTCTACAGGTAACAAGTATCAATGTAGAGAATGACCAGATATAAAATTGTTTCTCTTGTAATGTTGAAAACTATCTTCCTACTGATACTATCTTGAAATAACCAACCTGCAGCTTGTCAAGCTCCGAAAACATCTCCTTGCTGGCATCATCAGTTTCTCCAGACCTGAAGCATAATGACAGCTCATGAAATGATCGACAACGACAAAAGTTTTACCTTCAGCCAAATTCAGATGATGGAAAAATTATATTAACATAATGTACGAGTATTCACTGTCTCAATGGTTCGACAAACAACGAATATCTTTGTTTAAGATGCACAATAAAATGTTCAATAATTTCTCCACTTGAAGGAAATTTGTAACTGGTCGCTGACAAGACTACTCCACACTGACATATATAAAGTCCCAAAGAGGCTGAAAGTCTATACTCATAAATAAAGGCTCTAATTCTTTCTCATCCTCCAACCCACCTTCAACCAATCACTGAATCAACTAAACCTCAATCTTAAATAAGCTGAAGTCGGCTGTATGAATTCTCCAGCAAACTTGATTTGTTTCTTTATTTTCCTTAATTCTTTTGTCCTAGTACTTCCTTTTGCAGAAGGGACTCAACATGAAACAGTTGCACAGATAAAATGCACACCAAAATATAACCCATGCACATATGAGTTCTACAATAAAAAATGAACTGGAGAGAATAATTACTTGAGAGACCACCTAAGATGGTGTATTTCATCTTCAATGTGATCACGCTGAATTCTCAATAACTGAAGTTGCTGCAAACATGTGAAAATTGCAATTATTACACTACTGCTAACCATTACCACAGCTGAGCATAAAACAGACTTCTAGGATTTAAAGTAAAATGCTTTAAATTCAGATAAGTTTTTTCGCTCCATTTCTTAGCTCACAAGAAAAAATATTTCTGCATATAAGTTCGGAATATGGGAGAGAGGTTATTTTCTTAAATGAGAAACACAATTACTTCACCGCGATATTTCAATTAAAAAATATATCAAAAGACCTACAACAAGAAGATACTCGGTATATTCTTATAAGTGGAGTATGGGGAGGGTGGGAGTGTACACAGAAAACTGTCGTTGAAATGTTCAATGTTGTTGGAGCTGGTTGTTACCTCTTCATATGGCCTTGGACAATCCTCACCTAATTTGATAACTATTGGGTTGAGTTAGGCCCAAGGTCTGTTATTTATAAGGTACAACAAGTCAGACTCATCCCTGGATTTATTTCCCAATATTGGGTTCCCCATGTTATATTGTCTACGCTCAGCATGTTCCGTCCTGGACGTCCGAAGGGTGTGTTAAAATGTCCCACTTGGTTGAGGGAAGGATTATTGTCTCTTTTTATATCTTAGACAATCCCCAACGTTAGATTTAAGGGTCAAGTTAGGTCTAAGGTCTATCTCTTAACAGTTGCAAGTGAGCTGGCCAAACTGGGAGCTACTCAAAAGCTACATAATTTGTCTACTTCACAAAAATATGATGTAATTTTAGAATGTTGATGGCTGTAAAGCACAACATAAATGATTTCCAGGTGATAGAGGTTTGTGTACATCAATTTTTGAAGCCCAAAGTTATTATGTTAATTGCTATTACATCTTAGGAACATTGACAAATTTCTTTCTCAATTTTATTTGGACATGAAAATGGTCCATCCAGAATACTGGTTTACTAGGTAAAGACATTAGACATCAATTGTACACTTCCTACACAAAGTTGACAAGCACTTCAATGACCCGACCCTTATTTCACACATCAGATAGACACAAGCACATCAAATTTCTCCATTTGCAAAGCCAAATTAATTGTTCTTTTTTATTATGTTCTCATGTATCGAGAAGTACAAGAAAACCTAATGGAGTACAGAGAATTAGCTGAAGGATATGCTTATATACCTTGCGAGTATCCTTTAGTTGCCAGAGAAGTTCAACCTCTCTCTCAAGTTCTGGAACAACAAGCATTGTTCTCCAACCTGCTCAAACATCACAAGATCCTAAGTCTAGAATTCAAACTTTTAAAAAAAAGAAGCAAAGGAAAACAAATAAAAGAGGTATGAAGGATATACAACGGGTTGGATATTATTATAGCCGAGATTATGGAAAACTGGAGAGAAGTAGAGGACATTAATTTTCTTTCCATCCATGTAAATAGCGGTTTTTGAAAATCTCGAAATATTCTTTGAACTTCGTTATTAACGCTTAAATTAAATAGCTAGTCAACAGCTTTCGTGATCTAGTTGCAACAAATAATGTAAATGCTTATCCATTATTAATTTTAAAAGATTTGAAGCATAAAAGTATCACTTATCACAAATTGTTCTTATATGGCTGAAACATACTGGAGGTATCAGTTGCTTATACCTAATATGATGAACTATAAAAGGTGTGCAGCAGCAGTCTTTAGAACTCACTACCAGTATATGGAGTTTTAAATAAGCAACAAAGAATAAAGCAAGAAGGAGCGTATGGAGTGGCGAATGCATACCCAAAACCTTTTTGCTGCGTAAGATATCACCGTAAATGTGATCTCCAACATAAAGAACCTAATTGAAGAGAAAACAATACTTCACATCCAAATAAGTAAATAAAAATGCAAATTAAACACCATAGTTAATCACCAAACTAGAAACATGAACCAAGCTCAAGATAACACCAAGAAAATCCACTACTCCTTCCTTCCGTAACTTCCTAAAGTGAAATTAGACTCCTGGCTGTTAAGCTATATGATGTCTCTTTCAGCCATACTGAATACTTGAAGATATGAAATTGTGCTTGCACATAGTAAATAACCAAAAGAAATGCTGAAAAAATATAAAGTAGTAATCAAGAGAAGGCTATTAAATTGATGTCGACCAATACCTGTGAGCTTGACTCAATTGAAAGTAATTTATGCAAATGGCCAACATTTCCCCCCTGAAGAGAAAATTAGGAAAATATCCAGTCATTTTACACAAACATTAAATGATACGAACTATGCAGCATGAATTATATTGGCATCCACACCTGGAAAATTCTGCAGCCTTCTTTCAAGCTCTTTACAGGCAAGCTCAAAGAAGTGCTCCCCACCTAATGTATTGGACAAAGTCAGAACATGCACAAAATGGAGGAAATGCAGTGGTCAAGAGAAAACTAGGTTTTCTGCACTGACCTGTGCCATAGGAGTCCCATTATCAGTGTTAATAAGCATGCCACTTTCAGGTTCAACCTCAAAGAGGTTTGCACGAATTTCATCATGGAAAAAGCCTGGTTTTGCACTGCATAAAAATCAAGTACTTGTTTGTCAGCAAGGTAATAATAACTCTACAAACAATAGCTGGAAATATAAACAGAGAGGCCATTTTCCCTAAAATATGGCTGCATATGGTTGGGATCAAAAGAAGCATATGTGCATATTCTCGAAAGTTTCAAGGTAAGAAAATGACCTGCCAGTGATGACAACATCAAAGTACTGAAGCCAATCAAAACTGGAACTACATCCATCAGAGGGTTTAAGCCCACAAAGGAAGTTCATAACAATGTTTGTATAGTCCCACAAGCTGCAGACACGTAAGTAAGATCCTTATAAAATGTAAACAATGAATAATCATCAGCGAGAGAGAATAGTGAGAAGTTCTATTGATGGAGAACAACCAACCCCCTAAACAAAGCAAAAGCTGACAGAAAGGAAACTTCTGCAAGAGCATCATCACCTGTTTGTTACCAAAAAAGTAGCACGTCCGGATTCTCTAAGCATTTTGAGCATCGGAACAATTGACGTATCCTCATTGATATATCTGATGTTGGCAGAGGCAGATGGAAATATTATCACATTAGTCAAACAAGCAGTGAGTTATGAGATACAAGAAAATAAGAATAACAAGTCAATAGGTTTTTTGCATATTTCTAATGAAAGAGCATAAAAGATGTCCTCAATTATTCAACACTTCCACCTGTTCGCGTATCTCAAGTATTCTTGTTTTCATATTAGAAAACTATCAAACATGTTACATGCAAGTGATGCAACCGAAGACAAGACTAGGGTTACCATATCATATCAACGCAAAATATACGTAACATGTCCATATGCAACAACTAAAATGGAAAATGTTTAACTTTAAGGCCAACACCGAAGGGTGAAGCGTGTCTTGTTTTCTAAGGTCCACCAAATCTAACATTCCCTGGCATATGAAACCATGCACAGAGTTACTAATGATCACACAATATGGTACATTCTCTCCAAAAACAACAAACAGTTGTTGCTACCTTTTTGGATCTTTTGCAACCATCTGCTTCAAAGTCCCATCACGGTGGCACAAATCTACTGCTGCTCTAACATCCTTGTACATGCGAGAGTAGCTGCAAGAAGTGTTAGCAAATAAGCATACCATGAAGCGCCATTAAAGCAGTAGCCGGTGAAAACACACAAGGAATAATAATAAATGTAACCAAGAGGTAAACCATCTCCATAGCCCCCTCCCCCGGCAGTAAGACACGTCAGATGTTTCTATAGAACTCCATAAGAAGATTGAACTCAAAAAGCAACAGCATTAGCATCAAAACTACAGAATCTCCCTGCGACATACCCTCAAAGACCTCGCACAATATCTGACATTCATATTTTGCTAGACTTCGGAAAAAAGAAAAATGTAAACAATTCATCACATGCATGCACCTATCCACCATAAATTACGGCAAGTTCCTGTTCAATGAAATTAGCCCAAGAATGCGACAAAAGCAAATCATTGCATGGTCAAGCTGACACATGCATATCAAACTGCAAGGTACAAGAACTAGTCACAAATTTAGATTTTACATATTCACACTTCCGAGAGCATATATCTAGAAACAGCTATCAAAAGATGACAAGACCACCGAAAATTGAGTGAGTTGAAAGATAAAACATATCTATAAAACAAGCTGAACTAGAATATATCACATATTGAAGAAACATCTATGGGGCTTCTTTAATTTAATTCCTTCCATAAATTTACTATAAGTAAGAGCTACAAAAGCAGAATAGCTAGCATTAGAAGGGAACTGGAACTAGATGACCACCAGCTTCTTTTTTCGATAATATATCATGATAGATTGGTAGATATATTTGTGAGAAACTTCTGTTAATCTGTGTTTACACCTCTAGCTAATGGAAAAGAAAAATAAATGCCAAGACAATAGTAAAATAATTGCATGCAAAGCCGGATTAAAGAAGACATTAGCAGAAACACAGATAGACATTACTATCCAATGTCCATAAAGATAAAAAGAGTACTGGTACTCTCTTACTCTGCATCTTCGGGAACTTTTCCAGGATTTTTGTCCTTGAAGTCCACCAACTGAGCGAATAAGTAGGCTTCAGCAAGAGAGAAGAGAGTATCAATAAGTGCATAATCAGGTTCATCAAATGAATCCCGAAGCAAGGTATTGCCATAAGTAGCGACTTTATCTTCCTTTGAAAGCTCCCTAAATCCATGATAAGCTACTTTCACATATTTGTGTCGGTCCATCTGTGACATGAGCAAGCAGAAAAAGGAAGATAATTAAATAAGAAAGAAATTAAACTACAATCATAAGCGAGGAAGAAGTGAAATTAATGATGAAGACAGGAAAAATTTACAATGCAAGAACAAAGTGGCGACAAACCTTTAATATATTCCCCCTCTTCTTATCGAGAACTAAACCTCTGACCATATAGCTCCAATCAAATGACCATTCCAACAGCTACACAACACACAACTTGGTGAAAATCTTCCAGTTATCACTTCATAAATCAGTAACAATAAAGAAGGAAAACTCAGATTCAATAGCCAAATAATCCGCCAGTACATAAAACAAATGAACCATAATTTTTTACAGCAATCAGCTCTCGACAAAGTATCCAAAAACAACTAATTGCTTTAACACCAAAGACAGAATGTCGTTGAACATTCAATTTCTAGATCAATCTTTACAACTCTACATTATGCATAATAAATACCATTATACCAATATCACAGACTAGGTCATTGAAAGCCACAATTACTGATGATACACATATAAACTGCATTGAGCATAATATCCATAAAATAAGATGAACAATCTTATTGTGCAACAGCAGATGAAATAAATGCACATTGAGACAACTATCTAGCACATAATATGCCTCATAAATTTCCATTTGGACTTTTCCTTATACAAGTATTAATAGTACCTCGGCAGGGTATCCTAAATCATAAACAAGCTTTCTGACAGTGCCTTCATATGCAAGAGATTCAAAAGTCTCAGGTTTGTACTGTGCCAGTGTGTAATCCATGTCAAATCCAACAGCAACTATACTTTTCATGTTTAAGGACCTGTTACAGAATATCTGCTTTCCTATGACAATGTCACACCCTCCTTCAGGAGACGACCATATGCACGAACTCTGACCACCAATGGCACCATTTCCCTTCTCAAACAGCGCTGCCCTGGTATCTACACCAATCCCGTCCATTGTACAACTTGTATGTAACTGATCTCTCCCTGAACAGAAATAATGAAAATTAGCTAGTAGACGATAGTATATGAGCATGTCGAATTCCACAACTGATCTGAAAATTGCATCATACACAGAGTTTCATGATCAATGCTAGAGGAATAGGAAAAATATCACGAACTCACAGAGAAAACCCAAACAAGAAAAGAGTTTTTGACCAATCCGATGTTGGGTTCTATCAGACAAGACCAAAACCTATCCTTAGAGATGAGAGTTATAGAGTTGGCACCCATAAAGAATCATCTCCTGGCCTTTGATTACAATCACTAAGTTAAAACCTTTCTTCATAAAAACACATTATGATTATCTATCAACTGCCAGTTTACGTTCGTTTATCTTATATTAGATTGCATAACATTATAGTTATCATACTTAAACACTGTATACTAATAAGAAATTGTCTTTACAAGAGAAAAGGTTGAAAAGAGAAAAATTGTTGATTAAAATGCAGACTACCAAAAATTCATTCTCCACAAATTCATTATTACCATTAAAAGGGACAAGACCATTCACCACAAAGAGGAAGTAACTCTCAATCTCACCCACATCTAACATAATTATTTCAAATTCCGAATGTCAATTCCACCCACATAAAGCAACTTTGATTTAACAGTAACAAACACGAGACTCATCAACACCAACTTTCTCAACTTCCTTTGGGTAGAGGAAATAGTAGTATAGATATCAACTTAGGTACTGTAGGAATATAACAAGGACCATGACTATACTTTTGAATGAAGTGACTCTTCCTAGGACTTAAATCTTAGTATTTACCTTTAATCCCACTTGTAAACTAATTCAAAGACCAGCTTTATGCCCCAAGTATAAGCCTACACTCCAAGATATGCTCCAATAAATACCTATATTTCACCAAAGTGAATTTGACTTATTACAATCGAACTCCTACTGGAAACATGAGCCAAACTCCAATTAACCTATTAAGCGGGATTGTCTCTTCTGGATCAACTATTAAAGAAGCGTAGCCTCATAACAGTGCTCATAAGCAGCCATAACTAAGACAAGAAAGTGAAACTGATAGATCATAGACTTAGCCACTTCGAAAGAACATCAAAGTAACACCAAAATTGTGAGGAAAAAAAGCCTTCAACTCGACACAATTTACTTTCCTGGATAGCAGAACCAAAATAGTTCAAGCTGAAATCAGCAGCAAATCAAAATTCTCAACACTATGAACTTTCCAGCCTTAAAGAAAGAGAAATCAATCACCATGAAATTTCTACAACATTACAAATAATATTTCTCAACTCACGAGTACAGTCGTCATATAGAAAACGAAAGGGACCGCACACCACCGCTAAGATATACAACAGTGTTTGGTTAGCTGTTGAAAGTAAATGCAATGAACAGTAAAATACAACAACTTCTACAATTACAAACCGAGTTAAGCAAACAAAAATGTCACCAACCTTTACGACAAACCGACTTCCCTCTGTTCAGTAAATGATCGGAACTGAAAATCCCCAAATGGAAATGAAAACTTCTAGTAAAAGACGAAACCAGTTGTTTCGAAGGAGAGAATACAGAAAGACAGAGAGAAACTGAACGCTTTGGAATTCGCATCTTCGACTTAAATAGCCATTTTGGGGATTTCAAATTGGAATCAAATGCCGCGTGCAGACGTAACTTATAAGTATTCGAACTGGTTATTACTGATGACGATGAAGATGCTATTAATATGCTTATAGAATCGCAACAATTTGCCCCCTTCATACATTAAACATCCAAACAGTATCTACCAATTTATATATTCTATACAAGTGTATTCTTCTTCTTCTACTACTGTATACAACTTTTTCCTGATTAAACAATGTTTTTTTCCGGATTACAGGAATTGAATTCCATTTCCCATTTCTACACGGAATCGGATTCCCACAGTATTTTGAGGTGACGCGACGTGATGCAATGGTGAGTTGCCACGTGTCTAGGGTTCAGTCACCGGAGATTGACCGGAAAATTGGAGCTTAAAAATGGCGGAAAAGCAAATTTTAGCTAAGGGGTAGGGATGTAGACTGGTGAAATTTTCATTGCCATTGCAATTTTTGAGGCGACCGTTTTTTTTTCCTCATTATATATACTTCTCAAGAATTTACCGCGGTAATATTCAGTAACAATATTCCCCCACTCTACAAATTGATAAGAATAGTAAATATTTTTTTATCTAATTAAAATTTTAGATGAATAATTATTATTTTTTTTATTATCATTAAAATATTTAATATTTATATTATAATTTGATTAATTTAAATTTTATTTTATAGGATAAATTTGAAAGAGCATTTTATTTGATTACAAAAAGTATTATTTAAATGATCTTTTTGGTATTTTATGGTATATACGAAATTCAGTACTCATAAAATAATAAAATACTTCCTTTGCAACATTTTTAGCTGGCAAATGAGTCTAAAATGAAGATTTTTTTATTTACAAATTTAATTTTTCAGTGATTATTCATTGATTTAATAAAATAGACAAATATTGTTAGATATTTTAAAATTAAAAATAGATAGAAAGAGTATTGTTATTTAAAATAAATCATAAATATATAAATTATATTTGCGTAAAAAATCAATCATGTTATAATAAATTTAAAAGAAAATATGACATGTGAATTGAGATAAAAATAGTATTATATTTGACAATATATTTTACGTCAAGAATATAATACTTACTATAATATTACTAGTAAATTAATTCGCACTGCATGTAATTATATAAAATCTTATTGAATTTTCTAGATATTATCTTAATACTCAAGTACCAAAACTATTACAACCTTTTTTAGTCTTAAAATTTAAACAGATTGTTTCTTAAAGTTTAAGCTATGCATTATTGTTATTTATTTATTTTTATTTTTCTTTAACTTTTAGAATTTTTAATCATTAAAAAATACTTGATTACCAACGAAATAATGCAAGAAATAATTTTTTATTTCTTAAGAAGGTGGCATTTTACATCCTTGGTATGTATTACCAACGAAATAATGCAAGAAATAATTTTTTTATAAATATTTTCAATTCGCTTCTCGTATAAAAGTACAGTTATAAGTTATCATTCACAAGATGTAATAATAACGAATGAAATATATAACTTTAAAAGATTTCTTTCAATCATTTTTTTCGTAATTGATTTCTTCCGAGAATTGATGATTTCAATACTCTCATAGAAAACATTTCTTTTCCATCTGTTCACTAAAATTAATTAAGTATATATCTAATTTTTGCTCTAACTTTCAAGAGCTACACTTTATTTTTTTTAAAAAAAAAAACTTTAAAAGTATTCATCAACTGTTTTTATTGCAAAAATAAAAAGCGAGTCTTAAAGAATATTAAAGCTATATTAACAATTCATAAAACAAAAAATCATTACTCATTTTTTTTTTTTTTAAAAAAAAGAATCTTAAACATTAGAAGAATCAGAAGAAGAGGAGATTAACAATTTAATAAATAAAAAATCATATTAATCTACTAAAAATAATAAAAAACTTACTGCAAAAATAAGATAAAATTATGTCTACATATGATTCCATTACCTAGCCATCTATTTTCAATTTACAAAAACAACACGAACATATATCACAAATAACAATATAATATTATATAAATAATTTTTTTAAAAAAAAATTAAAGAATTAAATGGGATTAGTCACCAGACAAATACACAAGCATATATCACAAGTAATAATATAATATTATATAAATATTTTAAAAAGAAAGAGAAAATTAAATAAAACTAAAAATAAAAAATTCGAAGGGATTAACCTGATATCAATTTTTTTTTTTATCATGTGATGGATTGAAGAGAATTTTGAGTGCTATATATACTTGCTCCAAAATAAGTAATACTCTAGTAATAATAGGTAAAGATAAAAACAGTTGCATTTAAGAGCATTCATTTATTTGTTACATACAATATAAAAAGTTTATGGGCTTAATTAATTGTTTTACTTTTACGGAGAATGATAATGAGGATTTATTTATTGATAAAGACGTCATGAGTCAATAGATGAGGAAGAGGTTTTTTGTTCGTGTAGAAGTGGAGGAAGACTGTCTTACTTTTGACTGAGAGTGTCTTCGCTTATAAACTCTTTTTGTGTACTTGACTTATAGGCTTGACAATAAAACGATAATACTTCGAGAGATAAATATATCCTTTCAGTTCTAATCTGGGAAATGTCGATCAAAAAAATCACTCCTATATTGCCTTGCAGGAAATAAAATCACAACAAGAAAGAAGACTATGAAAGATAATATACTTCCATTTTTTAAAATTTCTATTTGCGAATGATTGAACTGTTTTTCTTTGTAAGTAAATTATTATATTTATATAGGAAAAAGTGCCAAAAAAATGAAAAAATAAATAAATATGAATGGAGGCCACGTAGACATTTTTCCTTTATATATAATATTTGTGAAAAGTTTCTTATCAAGAAAGTACTCGAATTAGTATAATTATTTTGATATTCTCTCCGTTTTATATTAGATAAGCATCTTACTAAAAATATCTGTCTCACATTGTTTTATTACTTATTATAATTTTTTTCTCATTTTACGTCTACAATAAATATGGCTTTTGAAAATTTAAACAAATTTTAGTAGTCTTTCCATCCTATATTAAATGAGCATCTTACTATAAATATTTATCTCATATACTTAATCACTTATCAAATCATAATAGACTTAATTAATATATTTCTTTTTTACTTCGACAATTAATATAACCTTTGAAAGTTTAAATAAATTTTTAAGATCCAATAATTTCTTTATTCAAGAGGCTAATTAATATGAATAAGGTCCAAATAGTAAAGTGATTAATCTATTGACATTTTTTTTTAATCACCATATAAAATAAAAAAAGTCCATCTATCTTCTTTATTGTTTTCTTTTTCATAGTTTGTCCCCCTATGTTTTTGGCATTAAAATATTACTATTTACATTGCATTTCACCTGGAAAAATTAATCACCTTTCAAAAGCACTAAAGCAAATAACATTTGTTCCTTTTTTTTTTTTGTCAAATAATTAGCAACACAAGTCATTATCTAATTAAAAAAAGTAATTATTTTTTTAAAAAAATACTCCACTAGCTGGAATATAATTAATATTAGATTAATAATTTAAAGTACTATTTAAGAATTAGACGTGATGCTTCATGGAAAAAGAAAGATTCGTACACTAAAAATTACTTACTATATTATCCGAATTTATGTAATAAAGATTATAATTTGGTGAGTCGAATTATAAAAAGATAAAATGTTTTAGAAGTGTTTTAAAAGTATACAAAAGATATTTCAAATTATTATGTAATTTCTAATTGTATGATTTTATTTTAAAACATGAATATTTGATGTTGATCATATATTTTCATATAAAATAATCAGATAGTTTAATTCTTATATTCCGAATCCTACAAGTTATATTTATATAAATAAATAAAAAGAACCTAGAGAGATAGTTGACCGTGTCAATATTATTATTTTGAATGATTTTTTTGGGTTATTGAACTATTATTAATCTGGAACCCATTTTATTCACAGTCGCTATAACGTAGTGCATACGTACTAGGTAAATCCTTCACTATGCAATAGTCTGCAAATCACACAAGAGATATAAACCACACTAGACAAGTCTTATGCAACGAGCTCGATTCAGAAGGCATTGAGGGAGGAGGATCGATCCCGGATCATCTGTGTGGATAACCACCCTCCTAACCAACCGAGTCATCCCGAAGTACAACTATATTTAATTATTAATGCATATTAATTAGTTATAATTTATGTTTACATTTTACCTTTTTACACGAAGTATGTTATTATTATTGTTGTTAATTGATTGTATAAAAAGATATATATAATTAATTAATATATATATATATATATATATATATATATATATATATATATGTTCTATACTTTGCTTAATCACTTTCTTTTTCTTCACTTTATCTATGTACAAAGCACATATACCTTTCTTATAACTAATTAATGACTTATAAGTGTTATTCTTCTAACACCTTATATATATAGCACGACACAACTTAAATAATATAAAATCAAAGCTCGCACAAAATCACCAAAAAATGGTACGTACATTTCTTATTTTTTTATTTTTTTTTACATATTATAATAAGTATATATATCTATAATATTTGATTATATTTTTGTATATGTGAAAGGGAAATCTTGTGAGTTATGATGAAGTTGATCAAATAATGGTAGAGGCATGGGGAGGAATTGGTGGATTAGAATGGAATTACAAGTTTAAAAGTCCAATTAAAGAGATATTGATAAATCATGGAGACGTTATAGACTCCATCATGTTTATTACTGTGAATGAACAAGGAGATAGGATAGAATCACCAAGATTTGGTGGCAATGGAGGTCGGAGAGACAAGGTATACATATTTATTTTCGGGATCTTCACACAAATAGTCGGACAGATTTACTGATTATTTTTTTAGTTGATATAAACATATGATACATCCGCTCACTATTTTTTAGTTTAACCCTACGGGTGAACGACAACAATTGTATTGATTAATTTTCTTTTGGCTACAAATTTCAAATTCTATGCATGATTTTGATATAGTTTATGATGTTTGAATTAAAATTTCAAATTCTATGCATCATTTTGATATAATTTATGATGTTTGAATTAAAATTTCTGACTCTGGTACTATTTTATTTCCATTAATGACAGGTTGTTATTGAGGAGACTTCCTTTGAATTTTTGGTAGGGATCAAGGGTAGATATGGAAATTACAAAGGCAATTTGGTTGTCAAATCTCTAAGTTTTGTAACAAATGCAAAAAAAATATATGGACCATTTGGTAAAGAGGGTGATGGGACTCCATTTTCATTTGTGATAAAAGAAGGTGGAGCTATTGTTGGATTACATGGGCTAGCTGGCTCGTACCTCGATGCTATTGGTGTTTATGTGAACAAACTAACTGTTCCAAAAAAAGATGAGAAAAAACTTGAGCCAAATGAACCAATAGTGGAAGAAATTGAAATTCATGACGTACGTATATTATTCTTCTCTCTTCTCATATGAGTTTTGTAAATGTGGAATCAAATCTGTTATTAAGATTAATTTATCTGTCAGATTAGATAAGTTTGTTGCTATAGCTAAATCTTTTACTGATCTTACTAAAAACTGCAAACTCGGTCTGTTGAACCTTCAAGAATTGTTTCTCTTTTAAGAATCAACATGATTTAGTTTGTGCATAAAGTTTTAGATTTGATAGGAACAGTGAATACAATACTAACCCTAGCTAGACACATGGCAACACATGAGGTTAGTTTTTCCTATACTCCCTAATAAAATGACACGTAATCTAATATATGTATGATATGTATTTGCACATAAATCCTCTTTCGATATTTAACATATATACATATATGTATATACTTTCCACACGTTATTCAATCGTTTTACCATAGTAAATTAAATAAATTGATGTAAATATCGAGTATGAAGTTTTTACACTGTTCGTAACGAACAAATAATTTTAACTTCACATTTTGCACACACAGAAAATGGATGTGATGAAGACTATTGTGCCAAGAAGTGCTGGACCTTGGGGTGGATGTAGTGGAAAAGGTTGGGATGATGGAGTATTTTGTACTATAAAACAAGTGCAAGTTCATGAGGCTTTACATAGCTCAGCTATATCAGCAATTCAGATTGAGTATGAAAATAAATTAGATAAATCATCATTTTGGTCACAACTTCATGGTCTTGAACATGGGGCTAAAAAAACTACAAAGGTATATCTATATACATATATTTATCCTTCAGTAGTTAGTAAATCGTCTCGTATTTATTATTCCCACTAACAGAGGTCATATGTGGTTGTGGTGGACTCCATGTGTACGTAATCGTACTTGAATTTTTTTACCTCATACATATTTTTGTTGATTCTAGACTAAAGGACTCATATAATCAATTTGAAATCGAAATATAATTGAGGAGAAATATTTTTGATTTTGTTCGATGAATTTGATATGCAGATAAACGTTGATGGTACCGATGAATTCTTTATTGGAATCGAAGGATATTATAGTCCACTAAACAATAATGGGGGCCAAGACACAATAAGACAAATTATATTTTATACGAATAAAGGAAAATATGGACCTTATGGAATTGAAATTGGAACTTATTTTAGCTCCTCAGCAGCTAGAGGAAAAATTGTTGGGTTTCATGGAAAAAGTGGTCTTTTCTTGAATGCTATTGGTGTTCATATGGAATATTTCTAATTTCTCGATCATTTGTAAGATCTTCAATAATGTTGAAAAAAAATAAAAGGAATAAAGATTATAATGTATTATATATTTATCAGGTGATCCTGACATTATATACATTGTTAATAAGTTAGATTGAAACTATAATTTCCTCATAAAAAAAAGATGTTCAGGCTCATCGAGTGATGGTATGATATTAGTTTCATTTTATTCTTTTTTATCATGATATTATATATTCATGTTTGCTACACTTTTAAGCAATGATATTCTAGTAATTTTTTCGAACTTGTACTTGCATAAAAGTGTCCTCCAATTTGATTTATCTAAATTCAGTCATTATATATATATATATATGCCAATCTAGACAACTAAAATAGCTAACATAAACTCCATAAAACAATATTTGACATTGATGAAACTATATTATATAATTAATAAAGACAATATTACAAACATATTGGGGATGTAGCTCAAATGGTAGAGCGCTCGCTTTGCATGCGAGAGGCACGGGGTTCGATCCCCCGCATCTCCATTTTTTTTTCTATTATAACATTTTTATTCCGAACAACTAATGTATTTTTTTTCTATTATAACATTTTTATTCCGAACAACTAATGTGAAATAGGAGTATACTCGTGATAAATTCAAATCTCATAAATATAAATATCGAATATCAGATGAAGGAGTATGCTCACGATAAATTCAAATCTCATGAATATAAATATCGAATACCTGATGAAATTTTTTAAAAGAATAAATACTTCTTATAACCTTTTTAGAAATATTCCATGTGAACACCAATAGCATTTAAGAAAACACCACTTTTCCCATGAAAACCAACAATTTTTCCTCTAGCTGTTGAAGAACTAAAATAAGTTCCAATTTCACTTCCATAAGGTCCATATTTTCCCTTATTTGTATAAAATGCAATTTGTCTTAATGTATCTTGGCCTCCATTTTCCTTCACTAGACTATAATATCCTTCGATTCCAATCAAGAACTCGTTTTCATCATCAATGTTTATCTGCATATCAATATCACACACACAAAAAAAAAAAGAATTAAACGAACAAAGTAATTACATCTCGATTTCAAATTCGAAAAATACTCATACCTTTTTAACAACATTGTCATGATTTCCAACTCCAATACCAAAACCACCATGAAGTTGTGACCAAACTGACATTTTGTCTTTCTTTTCATACTCAATTTGTATTCCAGATATAGCTGAAATTATTGTGTTCATATAAATATGTACTTGCTTGATAGTACAAAATACACCATCATCCCAACCTTTTCCACTATATCCTCCCCAAGGTCCGGGGCATCGCGGTTGAATACCCTTCATCACGTCCATTTTCTGTACATATAATGATGTTATTATTAAAAATATGTTAAAGTAACTGAACTTTATCCACTATAATACATGTACTTACATTGGGGAACTCGTCAGGACTTTCTTCAACTTTAGGTTGTTTTAATAGTTTTATTTGTTCAGGTGGTGTGACATTCTTCAAATAAACGCCAATAGCATGAAGGAACGCTCCAGAACGTCCATGGAATCCTAGAATCGCGCCATTTTCTTTTAACATGAGTGAGAACGAGGTACCTCCTACCTCGTTCACACCTACCGGTCCATAACACTTCAAATTAGTCGAAAAACAGACAGATTTTACAACCAAATGGCCAGCATAATACCCTAGTTTGCCTCTGATACCTGTCAAATATTCTTCAGGGGCATTTTCAATAGTAACCTGACAAACAAGATAATTTTGACTTATGGTACTTTTCAGTATAGTTTTCAAAAAATCGAAAAACATATGCCATCATAGTACGTGTTTTGAGTTTTGACTATCATATTTACCGAACTATTTCAAATAAACCGTGACTATATGTTTACTAGTCAAAAAAAAAATTGACATACCTTAGCTTTTTTATATCCCCCATAGCCACCAAATTTTGGTGAATCAATTGTACCTTCTTGACCAATTGTTCTGAAAATAATGGAGTTTATAACATTATCATCATGAGCTATGATTATCTCTTTAATGGGATTTGTGAGTTTGTAATTCCATTCTGAATCATTTGTGCCTCCCCATGGTTCAATCAACATTAACTTTGCTTGATCATAACTTGGTTGATGATATTCCTACATAATTAAACATAGTTAATTTAACTAATTAGCTCTTACATAAAATATAAGGAAAATGACTAAGTTTGTCTATGTCAATATCATAAAACAACAATAAAGTTGTTTATTTGTAAGTTGAGTATTACAGATTCCAGTCGTCGAATCAGTCATTGATGTTTGTTCAATGATCATGCTAGACTATCAACTCTAACTCTGTATGAATACGAGATACTTTGTGTATCAGACTGCCCTTTTATTATCAATTTTATCTACTTTGCCTTTTGCAGTTAATGGTTACAGAATATAGGGGAAAATTGTCCTTATATCAAATATAGACGCTTAAATTTGTACAAAATTGAATAAGTAAACATGTATCCTACTTGGCATCATATGTGACAATTCACGCCCTATGCAATATCCTAGTTGTTATTCTACTTGTATTATGCCATGTAAAATTAAGAGGGTGTAGATGGCTAGTCAAAATTGGAGGACATATACGGTCGACCGAGACCAAGTTATGTCATATTCATGTATTATGTTATGAGATGAAAAACAAGAAAAAACAACACACAACTACAACATAGTTTGCAGTGAAAAATAAAATAGAAGTCAGGTTACGTACCATTTTGTTAATTATCAGCTATTGTTTTCTCCAACAAATAATAATGTGTTAAGAGAGTGACAATTAGGGAGAAAAAATATATATTTATATATATATATATAATGTACATACATGAATGAACCTGGCAACTGTAAAACCAAAGGTTTACATTAAAAGTAGAGCCAGGGAGATGAAGAGTTGATACTACGAATAATGATCACGCATTAATTTATTGCTATGTATTATTTTTTATATATATATAAATAAGGTCAAAAGGAATTAAAATAAAATCATAAATCAAAGAGAGAAATATTGAAAATATTTTTAAATTCAACGCGAATTATTAGTTTCATTCACAAGCTTTTGATAGTTTTAAAAATATTCATTTAACTAACTGAACTTAAATACAGTGTGATCTTGCAACGTGAGTTTAGGGGTATTTTCAACATTTCGCTCAACCTTTTACTAAAAAACTCATGTTCTTATAAGAATTTGAGACCACTCGCTATGTCATGTGACAGATTCGATGTGTATCTAAATTTAGTTACTCAAGTAGAAAGGTATTTTTAAAACTATTAATAATTCTAATAATTTTGTGTGTGGTATATATATGTTGCTGTTGGCCGGCAATTTTACTAAATTACTCTGCAGAATTGATGTTTTTATTGTATTGTCATGTTATAATTTTCACGTACACAAATATAATAAGTGTTCGTTAAAACAATTTATATTAGGCCGGCACCTCTCATTCTGTTTCATCTTTTTTGTCTTTAATCTGCTGTCTTCCTTGTATAAAACAACAACTTATGTGAATATCAATGGAGAAGTAAACAAAGCAAAACTTCGCCATGAAACGAATTATGATCATCTTATTCATATTTATTTCTCTTATTCAACCTTCCTTCGCTACGAATAGCGTAAACCTCGTTACATGTTTGATGAGTTACAATGTAAGTAACTTCTCTGTTTACAAAACAGGGGATGATGATAGTTCTTACTCTAACTTGCTTGATTTTTCTATTCAGAATCTCCGTTTCGCGGAGTCCAAAATGCCAAAACCAATAGTTATTATTGTACCTGAGAGTAAGGAGCAGCTAGTAAGCAGTGTTATGTGTTGCATACGAGGATCGTATGAGATAAGAGTCAGGTGTGGAGGACATAGTTATGAAGGGACTTCATCGGTTTCCTTGGAGGGTGGTTCGTCGTTTGTGATCATTGATTTGATGATGTTAGATAACGTTTCGTTGGATTTAGAATCAGGAACAGCTTGGGTGCAGGGTGGCGCTACGCTTGGTCAGACTTACTATGCAATCTCTCGAGCAAGCAATGTTCGAGGATTTGCAGCTGGTTCGTGCCCTACTGTGGGGGTTGGTGGACACATTTCCGGAGGTGGTTTTGGTTTTTTGTCAAGGAAGTACGGAGTTGCTGCTGATAATGTGGTGGACGCGCTTCTTGTGGATGCAGAAGGAAGGATAGTAGACCGCGAATCCATGGGAGAAGACGTATTTTGGGCGATAAGAGGTGGTGGTGGTGGAGTATGGGGAGTTGTATATGCTTGGAAAATTCAATTGCTTGAAGTACCTAAGATCGTCGCTAGTTTCATACTCTCTAGGCCTGGATCCAAACGTTACGTGGCTCAACTTGTTCACAAATGGCAACTAGTTGCACCAAAACTAGTCGATGAATTTTACCTATCCGTCTCCATTAGAGCTAATGCTAGAAGAGATATTCGCGAAATGAAAGCTCAATTCAATGGATTTTACCTAGGTCCAAGAACTAAAGCCATTTCCATCTTGAAAAAAGCCTTTCCTGAATTAGGCATTCAGAAACATGACTTCAAAGAAATGAGTTGGATCGAGTCCATACTCTTCTTTTCTGAATTAGATAACACTTTCAACGTCTCCCTTTTGAAACAACGCTACTTTGAGAAAAAATCATACTTCAAAGCCAAGTCGGACTATGTTAAGACCCCAATTTCATTGGATGGAATAATGGCGACTCTTCATGTACTTGAGAAAGAGCCCAAGGGACACATCATATTGGACCCTTATGGCGGAGCCATGGAGAGAATTAGTGAGGACGCTATTGCTTTTCCTCATAGAAAAGGTAACCTTTACGGAATTCAATATCTAGTAGAGTGGGAAGAAAAGGATAATAGTATCACCAAGAGCAACGCGCACATAGAGTGGATAAGAGAGTTTTACAATACAATGACGCCCTTTGTTTCAAGCGCGCCTAGGGAAGCTTATGTCAACTACATAGATTTGGACCTTGGAGTGATGGACAACTTATTGGTAAATACTAATGCTGGCCATGCAATGGAGAGAGCTCGCGCCTGGGGTCAAAAGTATTTCTTGAATAACTACGATAGGTTGGTTAAGGCTAAGACAATTATTGACCCACTAAATGTTTTTCGACATCAACAAGGCATCCCTCCCATGTTTGCCTCGACACAAGAGCTTAACTATAGCATCGAGTGAGTTTACAAGTTGGTGTACTAACTTGCAAGCGCGCGCACTAGGACAAGTTATTGGGTATAACATTGTTAGTTTGTCTTAAATTTTCCTCTTGGCTGTATCAACAAGGTTAATATATATTTATATATACTAATGAGGAATAAGCACTACAAAATGGTATGTAATAATATTCTACTTCATACTTGTAATTTAAATAATAACAATTAGCAAATTGGGCATGTAGCTCAAATGGTAGAGCGCTCGCTTTGCATGCGAGAGGCACGGGGTTCGATCCCCCGCATCTCCATTTTTTTCCCTCTGAAGTATGGATCTTTGTATATATAAATGCATATATTTTCGTATTATACACTTACGGTTTTTTTTTTTGTCTTTCTCATTTTATATAAACACAAATTATACAATTGATTTTGTATATGTATACCAAAGCAAATTATACAACTGCTATCTTACGAAATTATACAACTACTTTCTTTTGTATATATAGCAAAATATACATGTTTATATTTTTTATGGAGCAATTATGCAAACTATAGCTATAATATACATTTTTATCTTATTTAATTAATTTTCCTATTTTATAAAGGCATAATATATATATTGGATCAGAAATTTGATTTCAAATTTTAACTTTGACCTCCAACTTTCATAATGCACAAAAAGACACTTTAATTATCCAACTTTTAAATAAATAAATACGTGAATCCTACATGGTAGAATATACGTAGAACACCATGTAAAACAAAAAATAACATGTAGGATGACATGTAAGACATATGTATTTATTTGTTTAACTTTATATAAGTTTAATTTTTTATTTATGTACATCCAAAGATGAAGGATATAAACGTGATTTGAAGCATTTATGTATTATGTATTTTATAAACTTGTTATGAAATGATATTTTAGAAAAAGGACAAATACACTACCAATACCGTTGCGCTTCAACCACCATGACTCCGCTGAGTATCACCCTTATCCCTTCCTCCACCGTGCCTCCGACGCACCTGAAACCTCCGCCGTCGGTGAAACAACCTCCACCTACGCCGCCGATCGAAGCAAAGTTTTTCAGCCGTAGAAACGCCGTCGTTTGGCTCTCACTCATTGCTCCTCTAACTCGTCCTGCCTCCGCTTTTTCCTTCGGCATATGTATTTACTTATCTCGAGTTTTTTTTTAAGTTGAAATTAAACATAGTCTAACTGAATTGTTTTGGTTTGCGAAAATGTTCTCAGCAGGACCAAAAGAATGGCTGAGAGATCAGAAGAAGAAGACTGCGAAGTACCTTTTGGCTCCAATCGAGGCTTCTAGAAACATCCTCCGATATGCTAATCTCTTACTTAGTAATAACATACTGTGTATTTTGAAATAACCTCTTTTTTTTCTTTATAATACTGTTATGGTGGAATGAATTAGTTGCTTTGTATTTGACAGCTAGAACTGAACCGGAGTTTGGTGAAAAGGAACTTGAAGAAGTTCAGAGCTTATTGAGATCTGCTGCAAGGGATTGTGTGCCTCAAGAGAGGAATTCCTTCGTTCAGTTTCAATCAAAATCAGGAGTTGAGGTTTGAGTTTTGACTTATGATTGAATCATAATTTACCAGCTTCTTGTTGATTTTGATGGAATTTGTAATGACATTTTAACAAGTGAGTACTTATTTGAGTTAAATTGCTAATGTACTTATTTCTAAGCCAAGTGCACTAGTGGTTTGACTTCGCGTTTTGAGAGTTTTGCTAAGCATAGCCAGTCTCGAGAGGGTGTGGTAGGTTGATGGATAATGCAAAAATAATCAACAACGAAAAATGATCTAATTATGGAATTGAATTGAGTTGCATTTATACCGTATACAGATGATACATATGCCCGATCTCAATTGTTGTAGTTGATTGATTGAGTGCATAAGTGGTGTGGACATGTTACTAGTTTCTATTATATATATATATATATTCTAGATTTTGTTCTATGGTAATGCAATTTTTTAGAGTGGCGTGTTACATAGGGAGACGAGAAGCTGTGGAAACAAAAGTAAATATTTAAGCAAAAAAGAGTAGTTATGATTCACTCTATTTTTTGGTTCTTATATCTTTTTGACCTATGTGTGTGTTGTTTGTGGCTCATATGAAAAATTTCTAATCCTCAGGTTTGCACGTTCCAGCTGGTTGTGAAAAATGCTTCTTCTTTGCTTCCTGACAAGGACCCGGTAAAGTTAGCAGCTGAAGCCAAACTTATCGATCTCATAAGGTAGCCAGTAAAACTTGTTGTGACCGATATATCTAGTATGTCGAGCTATAAACACTTCAAGAAGTAGGTTGATCTCTGTACATTTAAGGTGGAAGTTGTCTTAGCTGTTCATTAGCCGATGTTCTAGAAAATGTTTTTGTTATAGTAGCTTGGTTTTTGTCCACATATCGAAGCAACTAATCTTACCTTCAGTACCTGCTGGTGTCTAAAAAATCTGGGTTAGGAAATTTCATATTACGTGTTACCATAGAACTATCCTTATTAGGTACTGATTTAGTTTCTAAAAGGATATGGAAAGAGTGTACATTCATTGCCTATTTTCCATATTTCACGTGCTCTGGAGACATTAAAATTCGGTCTCGAGTTATCACAATGACTCATCTATGCATGCATGTGTTGGAGGGATTTGACATATATTATTTGTCACAATGCTTCCTGTATTTCTTGTGGGTGCAGGTCTTTTGCTTCTCTCAGTGACATGGCAAATGAATATGATGTGCAAGTTGCTTCTAATAGGTACAATTAGTGATATGCTACAATTTCTATTTGTACTCTTCTCAAAACTTGTGTTGATTTATTTTAAGCAAAATTTTACATTTTATAAGACTGATAAACATGATAACAAGCTAGATATTTCATGTTTGATTCATCCTTTGTCTTTTGATCATACCGTCTTATGGCATGAACATGCTAATTTTTTTTTAAACAGACAAAAGGTTGCAAATGCTCTCGTGGATACAGTGACCTGTCTGGACAACTTTGAGCAAGGTGTCAAGGAATGCCTTGTAGTTTGATTATCCTTATTCAAGTCAAAGAAGGAACAGGATGAATTTGGCATTTGCCAATTTGGCAGATGCTTTTATCCTTCACTATTGGGACGGGCAAAAAGGAAAACTTCAATAGGTTGTATCATACATTTAATGTTAAATATTATTCTTTCATTGTTTTGATTTTCTCCTGTTAACTTCTCTTTACTTCAGTCGCTATTAGTTATAGTTAGCAGACCTATCTTCACTTTCTTTGAAATTACTGCAGTAATCTTGCATTCAAGTATGACAGTAGCACTAGCTGCTAAGTTGCATACTATGCAAAGAACATGCTTTTCGTGCAGCCAATAGTTCACTCTCACAAAACTTCTCTGTTTCTTGGTCACCATTTGGTCATACCATACCGCCTGTATTGCTCAGATCTTCCAAAAGTGCCGTCACACCTGACACCATTTTTGGAGAATCTGACACGGTTGCAGTAGCATTTTTGGGCGATTTGAGCAACATAGCATACCACACAAAGAACGTTTTCATTGTGTGTTTTGTATATAATTCAAGCCTTAGAAGCATGTGAAGGAACAAGGCCTGGGATAATTCTTGTCTGAGTCCTTCGATCAAGCCCTTCTATAACAAGTGCTTTCAGGTAGAAGGTTTTGATTATCTACTACGATTATGTTTCTAATATTAAATATCTCTGCACCTCCATTCATTTATCTAAGTCTAGTACTTACGGGCTCAAGTGAACTTGCCTATGTAAATATGAAAAATGGGCAAGTAACCGCAAAAAGTATGAATCTCTTTAGGTGTTCATGCCTGCTCCTGTTCACGCTCTTTTTGTTGTGTGAGCCTTGAAAGTATCCGAAGCAGGCAATCAGCATTAATTCCTTTACGTAGATTCCTTCTTCCAGAAATAGATAAAACTTTCTTTGTGGAGAAAGGCAATAAGCTCTAAAAGAAGGTAAAATAGTACTATATTATCTCTTTTTAACTCTTGCAAAAGTTAAAAGTTGGAAAGGGGTATGACGGGGCTGAAATATGATGAACTTGTTTAAGAGTTACCTAGATCTTGAAAAGATAAAAAGTGTACTAGTCATAGCTTAAACGATATTGTTGCCAGTATAACTAATGTGGTACGATGACAGTAACAATCAAAGAGTAGGTGCTTCTAAGCTCTAACAGCAAGTTAGACTTTATTGGTGAACCATTCTTATAATATTCACAAAATAGTCTTGTTTGGTGGTTCTCCAGAAGCCTGAAGCAAATACAACCTACAACATGGGGTTCCATCTGGGTGAGTTTGAAGTGACCTGGGCAAGTTGCGCAACTTGTTGAACAAATTTAGTGGGTCATGCAACAACCCGAAATGTGCATCTGGGTCACCAATTTGAGAAAGTTTAACATCAGAAAATCCTAGTGATGGCAATAACTCATCAGGATAGTCGCTATAGAAATGGAAATTTGAGCTGGACATTGTGGTTGATTGCTTGTTCATGAAGTCCGCTAAGAGTACTGTATGAGCAGAGGTACAGTTATTTGCTATAATCTTTAGTACTTCCATTGCATTTGAGTGAGAAAGATAGTAGAGAATTCCCTCTAATACCCACACTGTATTCGTATTTAGATTTAAGCCTGATTCTTGAAGCTTTTCAAGCCAGTTCTTTTCTCTCAGGTCCGCTGCCACTCTGTTCAATGATTTTGCCATCATTAGTTGGTGCTTTTGTTCATCTGTTGTTTCTGCTGCTGCCTCTACAATAGTGGTTTTCATCTGCAAGACCTCTGGAAAATCAACCTCAAATATGTTGCTGTCTTTCAAGCAACTCAAGCGATATGCCCTTGTATCCATACCTGCAGATAAAGAAGAGACATCATTGGTTTACTCTGTAACATTTTTTGCTAAATGGAATCAACTAGCTTCCGAGGGGTGAGCAATAAAAATGCTAGGTGAAATATGAGGAGTCTCTTGTGGTGGACAATCTATGTCCATTCAGTGTTCAATCTCCATATTGAGCCCATAACTCAGAGGAATTAAATTACATTCCGCTTATCATCTTTTATCCAAACATAGTCATAGTTGCTCCTAAATGGAACTACTGTTTTTTCACTGAAAGACTATATGTCACTTCACAAGATCAGCATGTTGCAGTTGATGGCTAGTATTTTGGGGATTCAAATTTGGAATATTGTTGCATCCTGGTAATGTTTAGTTTAGTATATGTATGTAGGAAGATGAAAACTTTTGCAGAATACAAAAACTAAGCCTCAGTCCCACACAAGTTGGGGTCGCATAAACGGGTGAGTGGACATTTGATCAGTTCAGTGACTGACTACTAATAATGAGCATATGCATAATTGATATCAGTATATTGTCACAATTCGATTAGTAAGTTCATTAATTTGTTGTTACGAAGCAGTGTTGAATGACACCCTTACTAAAGTCTGTCTCCGCCCCACTGACTACTATTTACCAAAGATAAACTAGTCAATTTGTCATTAAATATACATTCATTTTAGTGTCACAGGGTATATACAGCACAAGAGATCATGTGGGAACATCACCTACCTGCTCCAAGAATGACAACTTGTGCTCCTCCGCCATCAAAAGAAGTAAGAGCTGCTTCAATTCCCTTATCAAACCATAGTGTCCTTACTGCAATGATAACTCCAGAAATCTCTTTAGCATTGTTGAGGATATCTTTCTTAATCTTCTCATACAATTTTTTCAGGTACGTCTCCCCTGCAAGTAACTCAGCTAGTGGATCATGGATCACATGTTTCCATAGCGCCCTTCCAGCTGCAGTTTGACATGCTGATTGTCTCAAAGAATCCCAATCATGTTCGACAGCTGAATGAACTTCTCTGATGGTTTCAGTGTACAAAGAATCAGGTAGTATAAAATCAGGCAAGCTACCATTTTCTTGATTAGACATTATTATACTGATTTTTAGTGACTACTAATAGAAGAGAAGAACTAAAGGGATAAGCCATGCAATATATACAACAGAAATAAAAGAGTACTGTTGTAGAGGAAAAAGAATTGTTATTAAGGATAAGGAAAGACAGCCACACACACAACCAATGTCTCAGAAAAGTTATTCAATCATATCCAGCTATTCTCTGTGTTAAGTAAATTAAAGGAAGGTAATGAAGCAGGCCACGACTACCATCAATTTTCATCCCTTTGTCCTACTACTCTTTGATTCTTTCCCCCCCTCTTAACTGTATCTTTAAAAGGTTAGCAATTTTTTTTATCCAAAAGTAGCATAAAAAGAACCCCACATGTTAGGATGAGAACAACTCAAAGATACTTTTAACATGATGTGATATTCTCCAAAAAACCTTTAACCATTCATTTCGTACACGGACTACATTGTCATGGAATTATAGTCCTTGGACTAGTTTATCCCATCGTGGAGGTCTGTGTGTTAGATAAGGTGGGATATCCAAGATTAAGCATGAGATTAGATTTATACTGTATTTGGTTGACGATATAAATTGTATGTAGCTTATTTCTCTCGTCATATTTGATGTGGTCCACGGGCTTCCTCTTATACGTTTGCAGGTACGGATAGTAAACCAACTTGCAAACGGGTAAAGGAGTAACTCGCCCCCATTTCACTCCGTCATCTCTATACTCGTCTTATCGAATCATCAGTTTTGGTACCAATTATCATTGTGATATTTTGTTCATGCACCTAACACCATCATCAAAGAGGAGGTACATCTCAACAACTGGCACATCCACATCCACTACCTTAATTATGGCTCAATTATATATCTATCTATACATATATTATATGTGTGTGTATATATTAAACACATATTTATATTATTAACCATAGGCCTAGACACAGTGTATCCACTTGATGTTATCCACCATATGTGGTTTATTAAGAAATATGTGGTCCAATTATTTTTTGTTACTTATGAACAAGTACTTATTTGTTGCCTTTGGTTGCCAGATGGAAAAATTGTTGTTTTTTTTTTAATGTGTCTTTGATAAGTTATCTATTTTTGTACATTGTGAGATAGCTCCATTGTTGGGTGTTAGATGTTTGATTTGGATAGGGTTCTTGGAACCTTATGAATTTACTTGGTCTTTTTCTCAATAACATGTGCACCTTATGATAAGTAAACATTTTTGCATTGGCATGATCTGCACTCCTACCACCATGACCTCATATTTATAGTTTTATATACATATATACTCACATTTGAATCCACTGGCACACCTCGATTAGTTTCACGGAATATCAGATAACTATGTCCATCAATGCTTGAACAAGTGGTATAAATTTTTTAGTGTTTTTATCTATATTCGAATTTGAACCTGAGAAATCATGATTCTTTATCCACACATCACATTATATCATACTCTTGGATGCATTTCTGTATTTTCTTAATTAGACGATTTAATAACCACACAAATATTATAACATGTTTAGCATCACAAATTTGACTTCAGCAGGTACGTATGACTTCCAACTTTGGACGTGCACAAATAGATATTCAAATTTGTATAAAATTAAACAAGTAGACATAGACATCCTACATGGCATAATATATGTAAGACATTAGTACGTCACGTAAGACATAAAATTATCATATAGGATATCACGTAAGATATATATATTTATTTATTCAATGTTATACAAGTTTAAGTGGTTATATATGCACACCCATAATTGAGGATATAAATATCAGCTAAACTCAATTTACGTTTATGTATTATGCCTAATAAACACTTGCTCACATTTGATATATGTTTACGTGCCAAACATCTCATCTATAATAATTAATTATGATAAAATAAGAAGAACATCGCATTTATACGAATCATATGCCAATAAATAGTTTAGTCTTTTGAGGTCCCATTGAAGCATGTTCTAAATTAAAAAAATTATCATCTAAAACATTGATAGTGACCAATTAATACTCCGCTACGAGGAAGAAGAATCCAGTTTTAACTTAGCTTATTGCTCATTATATATATGTTTACCTCGAATATCCATTTCAAACACATAGCTCATTTTTCATAGAAGGGTTATGAAAATTCATTAAAAACACTAGGCGATTACATGTGTCAACTGTCAATTGTCACGTGAAATGCGAATATATTGATAACGTATAAAGCTGAGTAGATATTTCAATTTTTTTTTTGATATGATTTAAAACGTGATAATTAACAAAAATTTATTAACAAGTCAAAATGATAAACAAACTTTATTTTTTATGGGATAAAGTATTTCGATATTAAAAGTTAAAAATACTTATCTTCTTTAATAGTTTAATTATCATTTCTACTGTATAATAATGATTAATGACTATATTTACAATTGCAACCTTTATATGTATTAAAATAAACACTAAATTCCAAGTACAATATTATAAGAACTCATACAGTTATTTCATTAACAAAAACAACTTTTTACATTTTGTTTTTATTAAATTGTCTAAAATAAAGGATTGGTAACTAAGATATTTTATGGATCTTAATAAGAAATATTGAAGCTCTTGCATTTAGAATATTTTTATATTTCATATTATAGGACATAATATAGTATGATAAACTCATAATTGCTTAAACAAAAATAATATATCTAAAAATATTATAAATAAGCGGAAGTAATAGAAAAAAATTATTGATAACGATCAATCTCATATTCGAAGAGTTGCTCATGCTTTTGAAATATCTTTAAAATATAAATTAACAACTCTTAAATAAAAATAATTGAGAATATTTCTACTTTACTTCAACTCCAAGTATCATCTTAGTTCTTACGAATTACAATACATATACGAATACTCATATACGATCAAACTCTAATATCACAAATAACAAATATAGCGAAAATTTATTTTTTAACGGTGAATTGAAACACTAGAATTCTAATAGACAGTGCAAAAGAATTTCATTTTGTGGACTTGTATTTAGTAGTCAAGGAAATGAATCGATAATTATGATGTTTCATGTTCAAGTCAGAACAGTTATACCACAATCAATGTGGTGGACATCCAATAACTTTGCTGGAAGAAGATAAAATGACTATCTTCGATAAATTATTAGCTTAAATAGAAAATACTAGAGAAACGAATAATAACAACAACAAAAAATGTGATAACCGAAGCAAAAGAAACAAACAAATATGTAAAGTTGAAAGAAATTACTAATCTTCTATCTTAATTTGAGATCTCTATATTATCGAAGAGACTAGAATCATGTCTCGTATAAACCATAAATATATTATATTTTAGTACTTTTATTTAAAATTATATTTTCGATAAACCGCGAGTAAGTGTGTGAAGTAACTGATAAATCTACCGTTACAAAAAATAAAGAAACAAAAAAGCTTTTTAGCAGTCGGAAGAAACAAAGGGACTACTCATTTAATTAGTCAATCCCAATAATATTCTGGGAATAATTGTTTTTCATCACATTGGTCATGCACCTATGCTAAATAAAATGATTTTTAAAGAGATATGGGGGAGAGAAAAAGACAAAAAGTTCTTGAATTGAAAAAAAAATCAGTATAAATAATTTTGTAAGTTAGGTAGCTTGAATGATTTTGGGTTCTTAATAAAAAAACAAATCTAAAAGTTTAAAATTCCAAAAAAAATCAAATCTTTTTCCAAGTTTTCAAATTTTCTTTGAACTTGGGGAAAAGAAAATGGCAGATGTGCCTTGTTGTGGAACAGAATTTTTTGTGTTTATTTTGGTTATTATAGGATTGGTGTTGTTTGCTGGTTTGATGGCTGGTCTTACACTTGGTCTTATGTCTCTTGGACTTGTCGACCTTGAAGTTCTCAGCAAATCTGGTCGTCCACAAGATCGTATTCATGCCTGTAAGTTTTATTATGAAGAATATGGTAAAGATTGATGATTTGGGGTCTATTAGAAAGTGCTAAAGTTTGCTGCTTTGGGGTTTATTAGGAAGTGCTAAAGTTAGCTGCTTTGGGTTTTATTAGAAGTGTTAAAGATTGATGATTTGGGGTTTTATTAGGAAGTGTTAAAGTTTGCTGATTTGGGTTTTATTAGAAAGTGCTAAAGATTGCTGCTTTGGGGTTTATTAGGAAGAGCTAAAGTTTGCTGATTTGGGTTTTTAGTTATCTGTTTGTGTTTAATGGAAGTTTGATGTGTTATCCTTTATTTTTGCTAGGGGTAGAGTTAATTAGAGGCTGTGAAATTCATATGGTATATACAAGGTCAAAAAGCCTTTTTTATGTGTATATTATAGATGATGAACTGCTTTGGTGAATTTCCTGTGTTTGCTAATGTTGATGAGTAGTTTTGATTGACTAATGTCTACCTGCTACCTTTGTAACTTTGGTGTAAAGTTGTAAACTTATCTATATGATCAATTTTTGGAGTTATATTTCCTCTTGCTAATTCTATGCACTAGTCAGGTTTTTACTTTAAGATTGTTCATATGGGTAAATGAATGTGTAGAATTGGCTGTCCCAAAACATATTTTTCGAAAGAAACAAAAAGATTGAATCTTGATTTATGCAGGAGGGTTATAAATCATGAATAAGTAAAAGAGAGTGAATTTGTCCTTGGATACTGAATAAATTGTTTAGCAATAAGCTTGATGTGGTAGCTTTTGTTGTGGTTGAAATGCAATGCAAATTGTGGATACATAAAGTAAGGAAATGGTGTATTGATTATAACACGAACAGGGTAATTGAATAGTTGAAGAACTAAGAGAAAGAGGTACATGATTCTTGTCATACCTGGAATGGACAAATCAGAAAGTTAAGTCAGTTCTCATATCATGATTCTACAATTGAAGCAATAATCACTGATGTTGTAATGAAGCTTATACTGTGATAAGTTAGAAAAGAAGCAGTGTTGTGACACAATATGAGTTGTAGAATGTTCGCTTGCATCGGCTTCTTAAAGATTTTTTCCTTTCTTTGACAGCTAAAATACTTCCAGTCGTAAAAAACCAACATCTTTTGCTTTGCACACTCTTGATCGGCAACTCTTTAGCAATGGAGGTTTGTGTGCCAGTACTTATTTGGCAATAGTTATCCTTTTATTACCCGTGCTTACTTATTTATTACTTCTCTCCTTTTCCTTTGTAGTCTCTTCCAATTTTCTTGGACAAGCTTGTACCTTCATGGGCAGCTGTACTGGTATCTGTGACACTGATTCTCATGTTCGGAGAGGTGGTCTATTCTACTCATCAACATAATATTTCCGCTTGTCAGCTATTGCATTTGCTCGTCTCTTGTTCTGTAACTAGGCTTTGTTGCTTTTATGTTTGCAGATAATTCCTCAAGCAATCTGTACTCGCTATGGATTGACAGTTGGAGCTACTGTAGCACCTTTTGTTCAGCTTCTTCTCTGGTTATTCTTCCCCATTGCTTATCCAATTAGTAAGGTATGAAGCACAACAATTACATCCTATAGTTTACTACTTAGAGCTGTTAAGTTTTCATGTTTTGCTACCAGAGAGAGAAATGCTTCACCAGCTTTAATTTTGGTTGCCACGGTGTCATGATGCAAGTCAAATAACAGGGCTTAAGAAATAAAACTTAATGAATCCACGAATAGCTCATAAGATTGTTCTGGATTCATATACACTATGGTGATTAATTTGTATGCGCTTTTCCTTTCTGTAAGCTTGGGAAAAAATGGAAAGAATGCAACATAAAGTTGAATGGAGAAGTTCATATATATGCTATTCTGCATTTATATATATCTACTTGGTTATAGTAATAATATCAGAATTACTCCATTTTCTTACAATATTTATTTTTCATTTTCATTATAAGTGAGAAACTATCATGCTTATAATCAGATATGTAGACTATGCATCATTTTATTTATTAATATACAAAACAGTTATCTTAAGTATTTGAAAGAGAACACCAAAACCTCATGCAGCAAATTGAGAGAATTTCTCTGTGCTACTTTCTGTTGTTAAGGATCTTATTATTAGCTTGATAAAGATAAAGGGAGCTTAACTTCATCCTTGGTTTTGTTTCTAGGTCTTGGATTGGATGTTAGGAAAGGGGCACGCTGCCCTTCTGCGAAGGGCCGAGCTAAAAACGTTTGTGGATTTCCATGGTAATGAGGTAATGTTTCACTAGTTCTCGATTTTTGTTGCTGATCTAAGCACAAGTAAAATATCTTTAGACATGCAATATTTGTATATATGCATGAACACTGCTGCTTACACAAACAAGTTCATCTCACCAAGATTAGGTGCTATAGCTGAACCTTGTTTCCAAATTCGTTCTGTTTATTTTTCTGTATGCCTCAGCTTGTTTGCTTCTTATTGCTATGACAGGCTGGAAAAGGAGGGGATTTGACACATGATGAAACAACAATAATTGCTGGAGCACTGGAGTTGACAGAAAAAACTGCAAAAGATGCGATGACTCCAATATCAAAAGCTTTTTCTCTTGATCTGGACGGAACACTTAACTTGTGGGTTAATAAGTTGCTGTTCAATTTGATTTCAAGCTTTCATGAATTTTTTATGTTCTATAACACGTCTATCTCCCTTTCTCTCTCTCCATCATGCAGGGAAACACTAAATGCTATAATGACAATGGGGCATAGCAGAGTTCCTGTTTACTACAGAAAGTCGACAAATATTATAGGACTAATTTTGGTAATAATGTTTCATCCATGCTGAACTCAATTTTTACCTTGTTGTGGATTCAATTATTTTGTTGAAGTTTAATTGTCAACATCATTTATCAAGAGTTCTTGTTTCTTTTGCTGTGTTACTTTTGCAAGTATGTGTATCTGTAACTTACTGATATTGTGTTCCATGCTCTCTGTATGTGTCTTCAAATATTTTGCGGGCAGGTTAAAAATCTTTTGGCGGTTCACTCAGAGGAAAATTCAGTTCCCCTGAGGAAAATGTTGATAAGAAAAATTCCGAGGTAAAGATAACTGCAGCAATTCTTCCCTTTCCTAAATGTTTATGTTTATAACCAGTCAATTAACTATGCCCCAAGCTCACCTAAACAGAACTTATTGGTTCGAGGGCAACAGTTATGGGATACTCAGAAAAAGAAAGTAAAGCTAATTTAAACAATTGAATTATAATTGCATCAATGTTTTTGTGATGGGCCACTCCCACATCAGTACTACTATGTGCTGAGATAGGGTTCATATAGCCGTCCTTGGGCTCTCCCTGCGTGCCCATCATGCCTTGGATGGTGACGCCAGTAGGCAGTGTTTGTCCAGGGATAGTATTGCCTAGCGAGCCATTGTCAAGGATGACGGATGCGGAGCATGGTGATTTGTTATGGTCCAGTCCCATATTGATACTACTATGTGCTGAGGTGGGGTTATATAGCCTTGGGCTCCACCACCTCAATAACTAGCTTTTGGGGTGTGGTTCTCCATGGGTTTTAGGGGTTTACATAGCCTTGGGCTACCCCACTTCAATAACTAGCTTTGGGGGTGTGGTTCTCCCTGGGTTGTAACAGTTTCTGCACTTCACTATTGTACCATGGTTTCTTTATGACCTTATAACTTTACAGGTTAGCATCCATTTTGCCTTAGTTGCAATGATATATAATCTCATGTAATGTTTAAGAAATCCAGCTCCCATTCGCTGATGCTTTGTAGTCTCTTTTCTAAACACAACAATTTTAAAGGTTACTGAAACTAACTGACCGAGGGTGCCATGGGTCTTCCACCATGGCCTTTCACTTGTAGAATTCATCTGCATCTAACTAGAGTAGGGGAAGTAGTTGATTTCGTCTCATGTAGTTCATGCGTCATGGTTTTACACGCCAAGCTTCATTTCAATATTTGTTTATCATCTCGAAGGCTATCAGACTTCTATTATAGCCTTCTGACTGATCCAATTATCCTTCTGTACTTTCTCTACACAAGATAACTTCCTGAGCTATCCAAATAACGAATTCTAAGGTTCTGAATTCTGATTATTATGAAGTACTTCCTAGATATCCATGATCTTTTCATGGATCTGCAGTTTAGATTGTACAAACTGTAATATGAGTGACATTTGTAGAGGAAAAAAATTTACAGCTGAATTAAGATAATAGTTAGCATGCAATGCTCTTATTCTAAGCTAATTGTACAGCATTGGTATTTTTTCAGGGTTTCTGAAAACATGCCTCTGTATGACATTTTGAATGAGTTTCAGAAGGGCCATAGCCACATCGCTGTTGTATATAAAGATCTGAACGAGACGAAAGATATGCCAGTGAATGATAAAGGTCTGAAACCTTGAACTAGTCTTGGCTCTACCACGTGGCTACTTATCCTAATTTTTCTGTTAAAACATTATTGCGAGCCTTAAACGTCTTTGTCCGCATATCCAGTTTAATTTCTTATTCATTTTGTGCTAAACGGGCTTCTAATCAACTCTCTCCAAGTCCTTCATACCTTGTAATTACCTCTATTTCAGAAAATGAAGCAAACAGATCTTCAGTGATTAAACTTGACAGTTTTCTATAAAATTTGTGAAATTACGATTTGGCCGACTTTTAAGTGTTTTATGAACTGATAATTGCAGATGCTGATAGCGCAACACCAAAATCCAACTCGCATGACATTAAGACTGCATTACATAAGGCTGATGATGACCAAGTCCCAAAGAAATCTCCTCCCCCTACTCCTGCTTTCAAGAAGAGACACAAAGGTTGCTCATTTTGTATTTTGGATTTGGAAAACACTCCAATACCAGAGATCCCTGCCAATCAAGAAGTTGTTGGTGTTATTACTATGGAAGATGTCATTGAGGAGCTTCTTCAGGTGCTTAAGATTCTGACTTTCATTAATATTTGTTTGTCCTTTATTGTAGACCCCCCCCCCCCAAACCTCCAACCCAGAGACAGGAGTATGTACAACACATTTTTACTCTGTTACATTTATGCACTTCCATATCATTCTTAGAGAATCTATCCAAACCTCTCTGTCTATTACTTTCTCATTTTGCATTTCTTTATGGCAGGAGGAGATATTGGATGAAACCGATGAATATGTCAACATTCATAACAGGTATTGTCTGTCTAGCAGTGCCATTTATGCTCCTTAATTTGTTCTAGCATTGGCATGTAAAACTCTTTAAGCTAAAGAACTAGTTCAATGCTACTTCAATACTATTAAAGATCAAACTTAATGTATTGCTGCCCCTCCTAAAGAAAATAGGAGGGAAGGAGAGCGACTGAGCATGTGGTAAGGTTTTCTCCCCTTTGTGGGGATTGTGAAGGTGTTGTTGCACACTTGCACTTGACAATATTTGCCTCTGTCCTTAGAAAGGGTTAGTTTTTTCAAAGGCTCATTTAAGCGCGTTTAAGCCCTGGGTCTTAGAATAGCTCAAGGAGTGCGCTTTGTGCAGGCAAAACACTAAGGCGTACACCTCATTGACCATGAGTTCTATCTTGAAGGCGAGTTGTACTGAACAACAAAATATAATTGACAATTAAGTGTACTACTAGTTGCTGAGGAAAACATTATGAATGAATCTGTTACTTTCTTGAATTACATATATATTTCGCCTTCATTGCACCTTCTTTTTACTAAAGCCCACGTCGCTTAAAGCCCCATTAGACCGGGAGGCTGGAGTGCTCGTAGAGCTTGTCCGTTTTACGAGACTGTGAATTGATCAGTTGTGTGTCTGATGGGATTGTAATCATCAACTTACTCTTTTCAGGATAAAGGTGAACATGAATTCTTCACAAGATTTTTCAGCTGAACAGAATTCCTCAACTCAGCTGCTCCAGGCCCTCTGACTGTTCAATCACTATCTTTTAAGACTTCTCAATAGCTACCTCAAGTATGCAACATGTTAAATGTATAGTTTCTCTATTCTAGCATATCCTAATTCTAGTATTTTTGTATTACTATTTAAACATAGATTAGACTGGTCCCGTAGAGCGCGAATTCGGGTAGATAGTATAGCCCTATATACAGAGGAATAGGCTGCAAATTCAACAAGAAAGAAATTTGGTTTGGATTGTAAAATTGTAATGCAGTGTATTGCTAGAGTTTGAGACATACAAAGTTCATTTACTGGAATCTCATCAGTATCATGTGTGTTATTTATGTCTCAAGAACTTAATTTTCTTGCAAAATTATTAGGCCCCTTGTACCTCGGGGCAAAGTTTACGTACACACTATTCTTCAAAACCCTCTTGTGGAGTTACATCGAGTTTGTTATTGAAATAAGTGGGATTTTTTATCCTAATTAACATGATTTTTAAAATTTTTAAATGACCATTTTTATTGTTAACTCTCGCCAAATTATTTTTTAGTTAGCCATAATTACCAAAATGCTTCATTTATTAAACTTTTCAGATATAGTAAATGATTAAAGTAAACACTTGATGAAAATTTTGAACAAATTTTCGCATTATATCTATAAGATAAAATTGGAACGAACAATTTAATACTCTTAAATAAAGTAAATTAAGTCAAAATGTTATAAACACATCTTTATTTCCAGTTTTTATTTTTCGATGTCCAATAAAGACATATGAGAGATTTTATTGATTTTTCGATAATTTTTCAATAAGTCTCTCAATAGAATTCAAATTTGTGAAATATTGTCCACAAGGATCGAAAAATATGACTCATTTTAATAATAAACTCGAATTAGGAAAATATGAGCATAAAAATCTCAAGAAATTTCAAAGCCAATTTATGATATTATGTAAATCTCTTACGGGAATTCAAACTCTTATAATCTAGTCAAATCTAAATAAGGACCGAAAACTAATAAACTTAAACTAAAAATCTTAAAAAAAACAGTTCGATATACTAAGCTCTCGTCTCCAACTCCTTTCTCCCTTTTAAATATATATATATATATATATAGTGACAGCTCTTCTTAAATCCAAAAACAGATTTTTTTTGAAATCTACTAATAAATCTTGACTTTTACTTTAACTTTCTTTAGTTAGAACATCACTTCACTGTCAATTCTCTCTTGAGCTGCCAAGATTCTTGTTTTGGGGTAAAAAAAGATTGTTGCTTTTGTTGTTTATATGTAATTCTGATTTCTGGGTATGTCTCAGATTTTTGTTTGGAGTTAGAAATGAGGAAGCACAACACAGCTTTAACAAGATTTGGGAGAAAGGTAAAAGGTTCATATCAATCTTATGGTCTTGGTGTTAAGTTAGCTGCAGTAGTAATTTTGGGTCTTTGTTTTGTATTCATTTGGTCTGTGTTTTCACCTTCTTCTTATTCAGTAGCCTATCAAAGGGACACTTTTGATGATATTAGAGAACCTATTTCATCTGCAAATAGGAAAAAGGTTACATCTTTAGTTCCTTCAACTAAGAAAGAACAACCCCATAATAAGAAACTGAAACATAGATCAAGTTCTGGTGAGAAAAAGAAGAGGGTTGATAGGTCTTCTTTGCCTTCAAAATCTGGTGGTTGGCATAAGAATGATAAAAGTGGAGTTGATAGGAAGAGAAAAGGTGAGGATCTGAAGTTACCCAAAAAGGTTGATGAGGTGAAGGAACAAGAATTGGAAGGATCTGAAACTGATGTGTTGGAGAAGGAGAATGAGGAAGACAAAATAGGAAATGATAAGCAAGAAGAAGAGAAAAAAGTAGTTGAAGTTAAAGAGGAGAAAGAAAAAACAGAAAATAATAGTAAACAAGAAGGAGAAGGAGTGGATGGTAAAGAGAATGAGAAAGAGGAAATAGAAAGTAATAAAGAAGAAGAAGGAGAAGGAGAAGGAGAAGGAGAAGGAGAAGGAGAAGCAGAAGGAGAAGGAACAGTAGATGGTAATGAAGGTAATGGTGAAATAGCTAATACTGAGGAATTGGATCAAGAGGCTGCTGAGAAAGTGGAGGATGAGGATGAGAAAGCTAAAGACAATGGGAAGAAGAACAAGAATTTAGGACCATTATTTGATCCAAAAGCACATTATACTTGGAATTTATGTAGCACTAGGAGCAAGCATAATTACATTCCTTGCATTGACTTTGAAAGTGCCAGTGGAAAGTTGCAGAATTATCGGCATCACGAAAGAAGTTGTCCTAAAGCACCTCAAATGTGTCTTGTTCCCCTTCCTCCTGGTGGTTATGAGACTCCAGTAAGCTGGCCTGAGAGTAAGTCAAAGGTATGAGAATCAAGCTCATCTTCAGTAAATTCAGCTTTATCTGTTCTTTCTTATATTAAGTTCATAATATTTACAGATACATTATAAAAATGTGGCACACCCGAAACTAGAGGCATATGTTAAGAAAGGGAGCTGGGTGGTGGAGTCTGGAGATTATCTCATTTTTCCGACGAACCAATCTATACCCAAAGGTGGAATTCAACACTACCTAGATTTCATAGAAGAGGTGAGTCCCTTTTATTGACTCTTTGTTTGTTTCTCTAGCATTTGCAGTGCTGAAAGGTCTAAGGATTGTCTATGAATCTTCATAACTCATATGTATATATTTCCTTTGCATCAAAATACAAAGACTATAAATTGTCCATCTGAATTCTCTGTGTAGAGTTACTATTGTCTTAAAAGATTACCTAGCATTTCTCACTTCCCATATAGTGGACCATATACAAGCTGGGGTGGAGTTCCACCATTTCTTCTGCTTTCCCCTACATCCCAAATTTTTCAGCATTTCACTAATTCAATTGTGGACTCTGGCATGAGTTAATTCAAACCAGTCATGCTTGAAAATCTGCCAAAGCTTATCAGTAATGTAAAAATAGATGGCTATTATTTTCTGCATTCTCCTGACACACGAAGCATCTTGAGCTGCTTTACTCTTGTATTATGATCTCTTCCTTTGTAGAGAAGATGAAAGATGACTTGTCTTCACCACACAGTAATGCTGGTGCGATTTCTGGTTGTAGTTGATTTGAAATTGGTTAACTCCTTGTTAATTATCTTTCTCTAACTGAAGTTGCTAGATTCAAACACTAGGTGTATGCCTGGCTGATTTGAAATAATACTGCTACCTATAGTATGATTATTTACTTATTGAGTTGTCAGTTGAATGCTACTTGCAAAGTCTCTCCTTGTGTTTGATGTGTGAATTGATATTGGAGATTGGTAGATGGTACCAGACATTGAATGGGGGAAGAATATCCGAGTTGTGCTGGATATTGGATGTGAAGATTCAAGCTTTGGGGCTTCTGTACTTGAAAAAGATGTGTTAACACTTACTCTAGGCTTAAAAGATGACCTTGTGGATCTAGCACAAGTTGCACTTGAGCGTGGTTTTCCAGCAGTAGTTACCCCATTCGGAACTCGGAGGCTTCCCTTTCCTAGTGGTGTCTTTGATGCTATTCACTGTAATGATTGCCATGCATCTTGGCATTCTAATGGTTAGTGTTGAGTTATTGCTAGAGATTTCTTTTTCAGTGATATCAGGAGATTTAATTAAGTTTACTTTCAGGGGGAAAGCATCTTATAGAGATGAACAGAATTTTGAGGCCTGGAGGTTATTTTATTTTGTCTTCAACGCACAGTAGCATTGAAGTTGAAGAAGGTTTGTCCTCTAGTTATGTTGAAGGAAAACGGCTTCTGTTTTTCTTCTTTCTTTGATGAAACTAGCTATTTTTTACACTTTTTTTGCACGTTTTAGTCTAATGAATAAATATTTTCCTGAACGATGACAATTCCTTTAGCGGACCTTATCTTCCTACAGAAAAAACATTCAGCAGTGGACACTTGCCCTCCACTGTCATGGATATAACAAAATCATCCTTGTAATTTCTCAGTCAATGTCAAGCTTCTTGTTCTTGCTAATAAGGACTATCTGATATTCTCATACACTCCCAAATGATCTGCTACAGAATTCATGTTATTTTTACTAAAGAAGCTCTTGATTTGGATGGATGGATGGATCATTTTTTGGCTTGTAGCTTGAAATTGTCTTGCATTGTTATCAAGTCGTTTTCCTTTGTGAAACTTGAAAGACGAGCTATCATTTTGATTTAATCCTTTTTAAGATATTTAATTTTGCGTGCTTTACTTTTCTTTTCAGCATGTATTTTCGAATGCCTTTATGTGAAGTACTCATGCTCATAAAATCAACCTTCTTCTCCAGGTATGTCCACGTTGACAGCATCAATCTGTTGGAACATCCTCGCTGATAAAACTGATGAAATCAGTGATATCAGGATTAAGTTATACCAAAAACCACAAGCAAATGAGATATACCAATTGAGAAGGAAAAAAGTTCCACCTCTATGCAAAGCAAATGAGAACCCAGATGCATCCTGGTGAGTTGGAAAAGCTTGTGTTGTTATACTTGTTCTCTTTTGCTCTTTTCGGTCAATTTGCATTTCCTTTGCACATACTTCCGCTACTGTGCATGTGCGAGTAATCTTGGGAAAATAAGTGCACAACTCCATCATTGTATGTCATCACACAAATAAGCTACACTTCTCTCAGAAGTGGTAGAATAAGCATGATTTATGATAAACCTTAGAGTCAAAGACACATTAGTTCTAAAATTGTCATGCTTCTTTCTTTATCCTCTCAAATGTTAAATTCCAATTACCTTGTCTGCAACAGGTATGTGCCGATTAAATCTTGCTTGCACACAATTCCTGAATCCATAGAACAACGAGGAACCGAATGGCCTGAGGAGTGGCCTAAGAGACTTGAAACTTATCCCGACTGGATGAACAATAGAGAGAAATTGATCGCAGACAGTGAGCACTGGAAAGCTATTGTTGACCATTCTTATTTAGTTGGCTTGGGTATTGACTGGTCCAACATTCGGAATGTAATGGATATGAAAGCCATCAATGGAGGGTAAGCCCCTAGCTTTGGTTAATCTGATGTTAGAGGCTTAAACATTAAAATGTTATTGGCTCTCCCTCTTCTTTTAATTGTAATATTGTGCCTCGGCAACTGAGAAAAATATACACAGATTTGCAGCAGCTCTTGCACAGCAGAAGGTGTGGGTGATGAATGTTATTCCTGTACATGCACCAAACACCCTTCCCGTAGTCTTTGAAAGAGGACTTATTGGCGTGTACCACGATTGGTGTGAAGCTTTTGGTACTTATCCAAGATCATACGACCTTCTACATGCAGATCATCTCTTCTCAAGGCTTAAGAACAGGTTACATGACCTTTCCTCCTTTATTTGCTCCGCTGTTTCAGTTTTCCCCTCATAAAACATATGGATGATCCTGTCTTTCTTGATTATGAATCAAGACGAAAAGTCGGATGTACTTGTTCAGTTCAGGTCTACTTATCGTCATTCTTCTATCTGAAAAAAAAAGAATATTGCTTTAAAAAGGTGACTCATAGTCCTTTTTCGAGTATTATTAATCCAGTCAGTGTGTATAAGAACGAACAGCTTCCACCTCTTTTTGGGCTATATTCCCTTGTTTTTCCCCATACCCCCTTTCAGCAAGGGTTTCAAAAAATCTTCTTCCGACCTCTGGAGGTGGTCTGTAAAGTTTGAAACTTTCCATTTCCAGACTTCAAATTTTCTTCATAGCTAATTAAGTGGTTCATTCACTGCAGATGCAAGCATCCCATTGTGATTGTGGTTGAGATGGACCGTATATTACGGCCTGGTGGCTGGGGAATCATACGTGACAAGGTCGAAATACTTGATCCATTAGAGAAAATATTGAGAAGCTTGCACTGGGAGATACGAATGACTTTCGCCAAAGATAAGGAAGGCATCCTTTGTGCTCAGAAGACAATGTGGAGACCTTGATGAATGCTTAGAGGCAAGTCATCTGATTATTTTGGACTACAGATTCCAGTCATTTTCCTGCTGGTTATCTATACAATATTATCTATACACAGTGCCATTTTTGCCAACAATTGTGTTCCCTGTTCACATATTGCAAAAGAAATAGTCGTGGATCCAGAATTTAGACGTTGTGAGTATTGAGTTCGGAAATGTATACCAAAGATTTAATTCATTGTTGGATCATTGCTGAAAGGAAAGTATTTTCCAACAATTAGTGTGCAATATTCTGCTTTCTCTAACTTACCTTATACAATGTCTATTTATATTGAATTATTTAACATTTACTGATGAAGGGAAGGGAAGGGAAGGGTAGGGTATATAGTACTCCCTCCATCCGATTTTATGTGGCAACTTTTTCGCATTTCGAGATTCAAACACGGAACGTAAGATCCTTTTAACATTTTGAATTATGACTTATAGTATTTTTTACGTGGTTTATCATATATTATTATAAGTGGAAATAAAATAAAATAAAATTTTCAAACATCATAAACAATCATATGCAGTGGAAAAGAAAAACAAACCAATATTATTTGATATACCTGCAATTTCATCACAAAATAAACTACCTTAACATAAACCCACAAAATAATCCAACAAATTACTTGTTAAATTCAATTTTAAGATTAATTGTTAAATTCAATTTCCTAAAATTTTTGAGTATAAAACATATTACTACGATTTTAGGGAAGAAAAGAGGGTAGGGAAATTAGTTAATGAGTATAAAAAAAATAGTAATTCTTTTCTTTTGTTTTTTCTAAAAAGCGAACATTTATTTTTAGTATATAAAATGATTTATTTTTTAATAACAGATCTGAAGAATAGAAATGAGGAACTTTCTTCCTTTGTCTATATAGCTTCTGTTGAATCAAACTTCTTGGCTTTCCCTAATCATAGTTTGATGGATGATTATGTAAATAATTTTCCCGAGGATATAGTGAATGATATTTTGTTGAGATGTCCAGTTAAGTCGTTATTGCGATTCAAATGTGTCTGCAAGAACTGATACGTCCTTATCAAAACTCCTGATATCGTTCAACAAGACAAGACATCTTGGATTTCAATATTCGCGCTAGTAAGATGGGGCAGCATTTGGTGATGCACGAATCCATTCCTGGAGGCACATTTAAATCGCAACAACGATTTGACAAGACACCTCAACAAAATCTCCGTCACTATATCCTATGGCCAGAAACACTAGGCACCAGTTAAAAACTTCATAACTATGGCCATGATTTGGCTTAATTTCATTCAAAAGAATTTACAGACAAAACACAATCCATCTATAGAGGCTAGCAAGCAATATAATTTGCTTCTCTTCTATCCTGAAAAAGATCGCAAAATTTTAGTTGATTCATTTCTTTCTCAAATCCCCTAGTCTTAGCTGAATGTAATTTGTAACTCGCGCAAACTTTATATACCTTTAGGATACCCTCCCTCCACCACATCATATGAGCTTTTCTCCAAAGGCATTATTAAAGCCAAAGGATCCTTTGAGTCCTTTCCTTCGTCAGTTGCTTCATCGAATAGATCATCATACGTGACAGGCATCCTTATTCTATCATGAACAGATGCACGTTTGGCTCCACTATTAGACTGTTCAACAGGTTCTTGCTGCAGCAAAACATCTAAAGAACTGGCTGTAATCTCGTCTCCTATTGTCTGACTAGATCTCTCCAAAGAAGCTTCTTTGTTTTGGAGCGGTTCTTGCTTGAGATTAGCCTGCCTAAACTGCTTCTGCAATATTAAGTTCTTAATGAGCACTGGAAGGAAAATAGCAACTAGCAGATCAACAGTTCAAATTATGAATGCAATTGTTTAGAATACACAGCATACTAAGTTGGAATTAGTCTTAAGAAAAATAGCAATCAGCAAACAGAGATTCACAATTTTGATGGGAGAGGTAAGTATTGTCCTCGCAACTAGAAATGACCGTCGCTACCCAAGGGATAGAGGATTTTACCCAATAATATGCATTTTGATTTCGAGAAAATGATCCACAGTAAGACAATCACTTAACATTAAAATTTTAACATATCCAAATAGGCAGCGTGAAACTTAGGGCATCTCAATGGAGCAATGAGAAGATATATGTTGGTAGTTGCATTATATTTGTCTTGCAATGAATACTGCAAAGCACAGTCATAGTAAAGCTATATACAAAAGCACCTCCATAAGGCCTTTACTAAAGTTTCTTTCCTTTTTTTAAGGTTAACCTGCTTTAATTTTTCTCGTTTGTTTTGAGATAGAACAAAAACCTTCAGCATTGTCAAAAATCTTCATGCTTACTGATCCCGATAATGGAAAATTCATGATCAATGATGGTGACTACCTAGTTTCCAGGTTGAGCAATAAAACTGCCACATGGACTGGGGATAAATAAGTACTGATAAAGCGTAAGAATAAGGACCCACCTCAAACTCCTTCCCTTTCTTCATTATCTCTTTGTATGCATTTGGATCTCGTACTTTAAGGATGCTCCACAATATTCCACCACCTGTTCGGAAACGCCTGCCATCAGCAGTCTTCTGGCCGCCACAAGTCTGAATTGCATCCACCTTTAAAGTTTACAACATCATCATCAGCTGACTCATAATTGGAGAACTCAAAAATCATATAAATGGGTTCCAACAAGCAATATCTCCCTCGAGGAAAAGGGAAAAAGAGAAGAAGCGGAGAGGCAGCAAGTAAGAGGTTCTAGCTAACTTGGGGAAAACACAAAATGCCCATTATTTGTCAAATTAATGCACAAATAATTTTCAGTACTTAAACTCAGAGCTCCTATTCATAGAGTTGTTTGGCGTAACGGGGCAAATAGGAATTAGAAGATTCCACATATGGAAAACACTTACACCTAATGCTTCAGCCATTGTTCCCACTTACTTTCTAAAATACTTTCTCTACTTCTCAATCAACCCTCTGATTCCCATAAGAAAAAAAAAACAGAAGGGAAAAAAAGAAACAGGAAAAAGATGCAAATTTTCAGCATATCGCATTGTTATGTGCATACCATGGGGTAAAACAACAAAGACAGGCAAAAACATTGGAATCAATCCAAATAGACACCACAAAGTAGTTCCGCCAGAAGCTATCTTGGAAGAAAGGTCCATGAGACTGAAAGGAGTGAAAAAGGCTTCACCAGGAGGCATCTGTGAGTGTATTACAACATTGAGCATCAGAAACTACAAAAAATATTAGACCTTAAATAAATCGTGTTGAGAGTTAGGCCCATCCTTTACCTCTTAGCAATCACTGAATAATTCTCAATCTAGCCAAGACAAAGGGGTAAATAATTCTAGAATGCCCAATCTCGGTAACAAGAAAAATAAAGAGAAGACCATTGTTATTGGCACCAACATGGAGATGGAAGGCCCATGAGCTTTAGCGAATATGAACTAGGGGATGGCAAGTGGTTCTGAGGCTAATAAGGGTATTTGGTTTAAATTTGACGCTCCCCATCGAGAATGCAATGCCTTCTAAGACAGTAAAAATCATTTGCATTGGAAATAAATAGTAATGTTGCTATTCCATGAGATAGTTATCCTGATAAACACAAGTATTACTCCAAACAGAAGTGAAGTTGATTTGTTTTTTGTTTTTTTTTTAGATAAAGGTAACTTTAAAAAATGAAATTGATTTGTCATCTATGACCTTACCAACTCAAAAATTCGAATCTGTGGGTCTGTGCTACAAAAAGACCAACTTATTCATTAAGTTTATTTGGGTTGGGGGCATTTTGGTGAAGTTATGCTAACACTACTGTCTAAATACAAAATTAAGCTTATCAGTAAAGCCATCAAGGAATTTGACAAGCAAAAATCATCCTTCAAGAAAACAAGCGTTCAGAACAAAAGGCATACCTCTTTGACAAGATCACTCATAGCAGATAGGCCGAGACAACCAACCGCATTCCATATAAGATAAGATTTCCTCTCTTTCAAGCGTCTCCCAACATCCAAAACAAATCTAAAGTCAAAAATTTCAAAGACAGAAAATTCAGAGCCTAATACAATAGAGAAAAAGATGCAAACTCGTGTAACAGACAAGGGTATACAAACTGAAGCAACTTAGACCAAAGTGTTAACCTTTGACACAACAGCAACAGAGTGGTAGATAGCAATACAAAATCCATGAGATCACTTCGCAACAAAAAGGAACGAATATTAACTGGGACATATAGTAAAATTAACAAAGCAAATAAACCTATGCATCAGTCATCTTCCCTTGATTACTCTAAGGCAATCATCTTGTTAATTATATCCAACTGTATGCCCCGAGTCCATGCACAATAATGCTTTCACTATAGAAATAAAAATAGTATGTATTGGGTAATCATAATATAACAACTATGATTAGCATAACAAACCTGTTAATGTCTGTGATTGGACCTGAAGAAACTCTATTGCGTTTGTTCTTTCCCTTGTTCTTCCTCCGTCTCCGATTTTTTTTACCTGGAAGAGGATTTTCAGAGCTGGCACATACACCACCAGTTTCCTCTAATCCAGTCTTGGAGATCTTCTCAACTAGTTCTCCTTCCTCAATATCATTCATTTTAACATCTTCATCATCCTCAAAGCTCTCGTCTTCATCAGAGAAGTTTAAAATGCTATCCTCTAGCTCCATTCAATTAGAGAAAAACCTGCACGAGATTAATGAAATATTATTCCTCTACAACACCAAAAGAATCACAGCAAAGACACTACTTTTTACAGCAAAGAGTTATAGGTCATAAATATCTTTATAACATGACTAACTGATTTGTTTCCCCACCCCCACTGACGGAAATCAACAGTGTTCTAACTTACTCTCCCAAGTAACTCGAACCCTCAATTACCTAGGGATGGTGGAGGTGCTCAACCACTAGAGCAAGCCTCAATTGATTCTCCAATCAGTAACAAAGCATCCCAGTACTCAACTTACCCATTCGATTTATACCATAGAAATTCAATATATATATATATATATAACATGGATGAAAAAATGAATCTTCATAAATGGGAATATCGATCTGGTTTGAAAAATGCAACAGACGGCAAGATACAGATTCTAGGTTTAATACAGAGATTTGATGAAAGTAAAAAAAGACGAAAACGAATCGAACCCTTACCGAGTTCTCCTTGTTGAGAGCTTGCAATTGCCTTCTGGGTTAGATGGGTTTTACAGGTAGGGTTTTTGAAGGAATTTTTTTTGGGGAAGAATGCTGATGGGTTTTGTGCCAAAGCTTCAAGTTATACAAAAATGGTGAAAGCCAAGATTCTTAAATTGAGTAATTTATTTTCTTTAAACCCTATCTGGATTTAAGTGTAATTACCCAATACATATAATTCGGTTCTATTTTGATTTAATCTTTTTGGTTTTCGATTGTTGTAATAAGTGTACCAAATGGTTTGGTTAGATTTTTATTATTTCAATTCGGTTTTTATATACAACATATTAAAATATCAGAGTAATTTTCATAAGTTGAGTAAAAAGAAAAAAATGAAGCAATTTCATAAGTAGAGTCTAGAGAAAATAAAGTGTAT